>ML801238.1:54526-83489 GCA_009831015.1 Picea engelmannii | reverse complement strand
CAAGCGGATGTCGTGCTGACGAAATCATTGGAAGATGATCCGTAAATCATCAAGATGTTGGGTGCATTTTTTGGATCGAGCTGTGAGATCGTCCAAGTATGCGAGGATGATATGAGCCAGATCATGAAAAATGTATGTCATAGCCCGTTGGAAAGCTGCGCCGGTGTTTTTGAGGCCAAAAGGCATGACATGATATGCAAAAGTACCCCAAGGGTTGGTGAATGTGGTTTTGTATTGCTCAGATGGGTGGATTTGGATTTGATTATAGCTAGAGAAATTGTCCATGAAGGATAAAGCCTCGTGGCCTGCGCAGTCATCGATAATTTGATCAATGAAAGGCGTTGGAAAGTTGTCTTTGGGAAAGGCGTGATTGAGATCATGAAAGTCCGTGAATACATGGATAGTGCCATGTTTTTTGTTAACGAGTACAGGGTTGGAAACCCATGAGGTATAAGTGATGGGGTAGATGAACCCCGCTGCTTGTAATTTGTCAATCTTAACCTTAATGTCCACTGCTTTGGATGGATGTAGCAGTCGTTGTTTTTGGCGAATCGATGTGATATTAGGCCAGGTGTCTATGCGATGTTCGACAATAGAGGGATCAAGGCTAGGAATCTCTGTGTATGACCAGGTGAAAATATCACGATATTCTTGGAAGAGGGCTTTGTAGGTGATGATTTCTTGAGGAGTGCATGCGACGCCAATGGTGATTTCCTCAACAACTCCATTTTTGATGCAAATATCGATTTTGATGGTCGAGGAAATGTTGGCCATGTTGCCTTCTTCAAAAGCATCAGGGGCAGGAATGGGGTTGTTGAACCAGTCGATATGCCCTAAGGGGATAAAATCCTTGGTTTTGACTGTGTATATGGGGTGTTGGCTAGGAGGCGTGAAGGCTTCCTATGGAAAGAAGAGCACTCTGTGGTGTAGCGCATCCCATGGGCAGTCGGGGGTGGTTAATTCCTCGAGTATGTCCTCGTCCCAGTGGAATTAGCAGGAATACAAGGGATCGTAAAGAGTGATATCGATGACTATCGCCATGTGGTTATCCTCTGGTGATGAAGAAGTGGGGGGAATGACGCAATGAGATTGTGATGGCTCACTTGAAATAAACCAAATATCAAGGTACTGGGGAGTACTAATGGTAGTTGGAGGTAAAATTTCCGTGGGGAAATGAATGGGAGAATTGGGGGGATTTGGGGGTAAATCCTTTTGTAAGTCATCCAAGAACCACAGAGGAAGAGGGAGTGCTTTTGGTTAAGGAGAAATAACATGAAAAACCTCTAGTGATGACGTGAGGTTAATCATTGATTCTATAGGGGGTGCAGAGGTTTGAATCAGGGTCGATTGGCATTGCCTGTATTCAATGATCATAGGACATTGGTATGTAAAATGATCTAAGGATTCACATAGAGAGAAAGGGCATCTCATACGTTCGTTGAATGAATTTGTGACATAATGGATGTCAGTGATGTTTGGTGGGGATGATGTCACTGGATTGGGTTCGTGCTGAAAGATTTGGCGTACTGCTACTAATGTCTGTTGGAAGCAAGGTAGCGCTGGGAAATGGTGTGTATAATGGCCATATTATGAACATATGGCACAAGTGAATTTGGTTCGCAACCTTTGTTACTTTCATTAGGGGAGATAGCGACAATACTTGCTAAAGTGACAAATGACGATGGTGTTTGGTTGAGTTGAATTAGGTTACGTAATTTGGGTAGAGATGGGCATTTTTTGGTTGGGTGTCCATATTTCTCACATAACATGCAAGGAGGTTGAAAACATGGGGGAAGTGGAGCTATGGGCTCCTTCTTCTTTCGCTTGCCCCCATCTGTGGCAGGGAGGTGAGTGAGTGGGGGTGTAGGGGGTATGGTGGGAGTGAGTATGGGAATCATCATTGGGATTCCTTCTGTTTGGGGGGGAAGGGATGGTTGAGGAACTATCTTTGGTGGATGTAAATACCAAACTAAGATTGCCAACACCATATTAGGGAGAGTAAGCGTTGCGACTACTTGGAAAACTTGTACACCTAGTGGAGGGTAAAAGAAGGGGATTTGAGTAATGGCTTGGGGAACTTTTTCCCAAAATGGGACATGGCCTTGAGGCGAGGTGAAATTGTGAACTAGTGGAGTTGACGAGTTCACAGGAGGCTCGTGAGGGAGGGGTTTTGTGACTAATGGGATGTCAGATATGAGAGAAGCCTCCCTGGGAGGAAGGGTTTTCTCAATGTCAGTTCCTTTTGATGATACAACACATACCTGATTGGAAGGATGAAGGAGCGGTGGTGCACCATGGTAAGTTCCTAATAATGATGGGTCTTTGAAAATTTCAGGACCCATTTCGACGAGTAGGTATGCTTAAGAATTACTGTGGACGAGGGGGAGAATGTTATCGATGTTGGCAGAAGGGTTAGGCTCATAATGTGAGACTTGGTCAATTGTAATGATCTTCCCGTTATGGGGGAACATCATGGTTCGAAATACGGAAGAGGCAACTTCCTTCATAGCGTACATGTAGCTACGACCGAACAAGATATTATAATCAAGTGGGGCATCGATAACTTCAATGTCGATGAGAATGGTCTTGACCCTGAGTTCTACAGGGACATTTTGGAAGAGCTCTTCAGGAGAAGATGGTCATTCATCATAGGCTCTTAAGGTAATGGAAGATGGTATGAGTTCAGGGGAACCAAGTTTCTGCCATACATATTTGGACATGATGCATGTGGATGCACCTTCATCGATGATGCACTGATGAACTGTGATGTTTCAAATTTTCACTGGGATTTGAAAAGCGATGAGAGCGGGGAGATGTGGCTCTCCATTTTCGAGATAAAATGTGATGAGTTGAGTATCTGCGGGGTCAACTGCCCCCAAGGCGGAAAGTAATGATTTCCACTAAGTGGGACAAGTTTGAAGGACTTCTAAGACTGACATGGTAGTCGGGGACTGTGCTAAGTCATCGACCAAACTGTAATTATGAGCCGCCCTAACCTACGGGTTGTGGACATTCCTGCGCAATGGGATGCAAGGGATGCAAAGAGGCATTTCTGCGTTAGGGTGAGGGATCATCAAAGGGGGTCCCATTGGTGCTGGGATTGTTTCTGGGGGAATGGGAGGAGACTCAGTGGGTGCATGGTATTGATGACTACGTGTTTGCAGAAGGATTTCTTCCTCACTGGTGAGGAGGATAGTACAATCTACGGGATTGTTTGGATTGAGATATTGTCCCAACTGTGGTGGGGTAGGCTGCATGTCTTGTTGGGTGTTCATCACACCCTGGTGCGAAATGGGGTTCTGCAGCACGACTAGGGGAGGTTGTTGCACGTATTGTTGTGGGGTCTACTGAGGGCCAGGCAGTGTTGGAGGATGTGGTCCATTTCCTGAGTCTTTCATCCGTTTAAAATCAACGATTTGGGGGCAATGATGAGTATAATGACCGGACTCACCGCAAAGGGCGCAAGGGAAGTTAGTTCAAAGATTATTGTTATTTTTCCCTTGACATCTATTGTTATTCCCCCCCTGGGAGTTCTGATTCCCTTGGTTCTGAGTGCCCCCAGTAGGTTGGTTTTGTTGGGGGTGATTCCCGCCTTGACTTGGGTTTTTATTGTTTCAGTTTTTTCCTTTCTTTTTGGCATTATTCGACTGATGGGTTGGATTTGCTGTATTCAGCTGTTCAAAATTTTGATATTGCTGAAGGGGAGAGGGTTGAACAAAATTCACCCCAGCATGAGGGTGTCCTTGTGGTGGAGCCATGGGAGGTGGGGTACCAAGAAATGGAAAGTACGGATTCTGTGGGGGTAATGATCCGTAAGGTACATAGGAAGGTGCGGTGCGTTCACTAGTACTTAGAGTATACGCTAAGGTAGAGGGATTACCAGAACTTGTTTGGATAGGTGGGTGTATTGTGGGTGCCGGCGGTGGCCCACTAATGGGTGGGGGAAGAGCAACAGGGTATGGTTGTTGATAAGGGGGTGGAGGATAATAAGGGGTTCCTCCATATGCTGGTGGATATTGAGGTGTGCCATACATTGGTGGTTGTTGGGGTTGTGGATTATGGTGCGTGGTGTTACCAATCAATCCGTCTACCTAGTAAGACATCCCAGGTTTATCTTGGTCGAATGGTATGAGTTTTGGGAGATCAGGAAGTACTGTATACAAGTACCCTGATTGAGAATAGATGAGGTCATATTGTTGAGCCTTACTAATGGCTTCTTATTCCAATTGAGGGAAGGTGGAAGCCACATCTTTACCGGGGAGTGAGACAAGTGATCTGAGAAACCAATCAAGACACTGTTGTTTGGTGGTTTCTGCTTTGCACAAACTACGTCGTCGACACCACTCGTGAATGTGATCAACGATATGTGTGGCTGAGGTTTGTTTAAAATTAGAGAGTAGTTCAAGACCATTGTCATGGGGGATTAGTAATTGGAAGAAGGTAAAAAATGCTTTGGCCAAGGACTCGAAAGTCGCATGGGACCCTGATTTTTCATCTACATACCATTTGGCTGATGGGCCAGTGAGTGTGCATTGAAATAATTGTAGTCAGACAGAATCATCCATAATTCTATTGGAAGAGCACCATAGGTGGAAAGTCATGACACGCTTGGCAGGGTCATCCCTTTCCTTTCCTTCAAACTTGGGGATGTCCGAAGGTAGTTTGGTAGGCATTGTAGGCCATGTGGGGTCATGCAATATAGAATCATTTGTGAGTTTGCTTAGATATGGTATGTTAAGAGAGGCCAAATATGGCATCTGTAGTGGTGGCAAAGGATTAGTTCCAACCATGGTTTGAGTGTTTTGTGAACCTGGCCCTTGAGGGGGGCTAGGTGGGTTGGTACCTCCCCCTTGAGAGGAAGTTGGCCACCCACTTCTGTGTAAAGGAGAGCGAGTGGACGGTAGACCTTGGGTATTGGACCCAAGTAAGGTGGAACCAAGCAAAGCTGACCCTAAGATAGTGGCACTCATTGGAGTGTGTGAAGGTGGTGTCGATGAGTTGGCAAGACTAGTAACTCCCTCTAGAATAGGAGGGAGGTTTAGCAAGCGTTTGGAATGACGGGGGTTCTGTGGGTCCCCTATGATGTCTGACTAGCTGAGTGGATGTGCGCAAATTGTGGTGAGAGTAATAAATAAACAAGAGCCTTTGTTTGCAATTTTTTGAACTTTACACAATATATATATCTGAATCAAAATGTAAGAAGAAATGCATCATACATAATGTGTTTTGAAAAAGAAGCATATCTGTGGATAAGTGGGTTTTTTATGCGTGGGGGATCAAAGAAAACAAATTCTCGTGTCCTAAAATACGTAACGTCCTTCCTCTCAAATAGCACTGGACCTTCCAATAGTACTCACAAGTGGGGTCTGAAGTCACCGGAAGAGAAACTAGTGAAGGATGAAGTAATCCGTTATAATGAGGGGTAAAGGGGGAATATCTCAAAAGGGCTGGCGATATTTCCCAATAGCCACAAAAAATTTGATCAAGGTGCAATTGCAGCCCACAATTGCCACCTGGGTAGATGTTCTAAAATTTGGTTACTAGGTACCTCAGTCAAAGTGCGACATTTAGATTTTCAGCCTAAGAAATGGGTCACATGCTTGATCATGTCCAAGAGGTGGGTGCCTCAAGGGGGGACGCACAGAAAAACCAAACCTCGACCTTCAACCCTTCACGAGTATCTCCCTGCCTTATGGTGTTAGGAACACTTGACTTGGAGGATTTTCAGTTCCCTATTTGACAACTTCTTTTGTTTTGACAATGTGAGAACCAGATAACAGGGAGTTATTTGGATGCCTATCCCCGAAATCCTACCTAGACTAAAAAATTACTTTTGGCACCTCCTGTGGAGGAAAACTTAGTGAGTTTTTAGAAAATTTTTAGATGTGGTTTGTTTGAGAGATTGGGGGTGTGAGCCAATCTCGTTGAAATTAAATGGGAGTGGATAGTTTCGTCAAGAAAAGGGTGGGGTGTTTCGGTATCTCTTTGGAGGAAACTTACTTTAACCTCCACGTTTCGAGAGGAAAACTATGTGAGTGATAAGTGACTTTTGTGTGTGAATGAGTGAAAGTGTGCCAATGTTTTAATGAATTAGGTGTCACCTTGCTGCATGTGGACTTCGCCTAGTCCTTACAAGTGTTGATTACTTAATTAACTAAATGCCTTTGGTACAACCTTGCGTAATTCAAAAGTCCCTAGGAAATTACCATGTGGACATGTGGGTCCTTTACTATTCCTTTAACTCCCTATTGTGATTTAATCTAAGAAAGCTTTGAAACTATCCTAGATTGTGATCATGTGGGCATGTATGGTCCCGTTACAAAACCTTTAAACTTTCCTAGTGATTTAATCTAAGAAAGTAAATTTCAACACTATCCTATCTTTGTAGCATGTGGGCATGTATGGGCGCGTTACAATCTTGAGATGTGTTTGAAAAATAAACTAAGAGGAGTCCTGAGGGGGCTGTTTTCCTCTCCTAAAGGTTTTTGTTTTTTTAAGGGAGATGAAATTGTCCTACAACCTTTTTCTGATTCTCAAGGTCGCTTTGAAGCACGAGAGAAGAGCATATTAAATGATTGTTATCCAACTTCTGGTCCCAATGCAAGTTTTATGTGATTACAAATAATTCCAACTTATATTTTTAGTCAAAGCAAGCCATCCATGTGGGAAAATGAAAGCAAAAGAGAAAATAATGATTTTAAACCCCCTAAGTGCCTATGTGTTTTGACTAATCCCTTTCTATGGAGAGGGAACTAAGTGTGGTGCAGATTACAATATGCATGAAATCACTTTTAAGAAGGCTAGGGGCCTTCCCCAAATCATAAAAAAGGCTTACAATGTGTATTTTTTTACACAGGTGCGCAGATCTCAGAGTAGATAGAGGTGCACTGAGCGCCTGTGCGCAAACCGAAATAGACTTTTGGGCACAGGTGCCCAGAACAACATAGTAATTTTGGCGCACGTGCGCACGATGCACGACTGTGGGCCGATAAACCCACACACACCTGACACACAACCGTGAAGAAAATTTCGGATGGAATTCTCTCAATTCAGCTTTTAATTGAGTGTTTTGCAGGTCGGCTTGGGCCAGTTAAGGTACTTGCGGGTTAAATAAACTAAAAGAAGAGCTAGAAAAACCCAAATGGGGTAGGAAATTGATACCTTTCCCTGGTGGAGTCGCCAATCTGTTGCACCTCTTTTGTCACCTAAATGAGAAAAACAAAGGTGCTTACAAGCTTAGTTGGGTTAGCTAGGAAAGACAACAATAAAGGAAAGGGTTAGAAAAATAAACATAAAAGACTATGCTAAGAATTAAACTAAGAAATGAAAGAACAACTAAACTATTGAGCATAAGGACATAAGAACAAAAAACTAATAAGACTCATGTCACCAATGGAAATGATTGTATTAGTAAAAGAAAACACCAAGAAGAAAGAGGACTTTGGGTCCCTTCTTCCTCCAAGGGAGGGCTCTTGGACCCCCACAACTAAGCTCTTCTTACAACTTTGAATGAAATCGTGAAAGAATCCCAAGCTAATCCACTCAAGAGGTGAGATGGATTGCCCAATGTAATGATGCTAGTATACTCTTGATGAGAAAAGATGGTTCCCCAAGAGAATAACAACATTATAACCTTGCAAATGAATTTCTTGAAAATGAAGTGCACCCATGGCCTTGTTTTATAACACCACTTTGAGGTATTGTGCAACCAACTTATAGTGTGAAAAGAGGCTATTTAGGGCATTTTTAGGTCTTTGACCAGCCACGTAGTCGGATTTAGCTGAGATTTGGGTGTCAAATCAACTTGGAAGCTGAACCAGAAGTGGGTGGGAGGTCGACCAATCTCATAAATGCATCGTTCTCAGATGTGCATGGATTTTAGCGACCATAGTTGCACATCGTGAGCATGTGCGCTTTTCGTGCATTTCTGGACCGCGCATGTGCACACGCGCCCTGTGTAGTCATAACACACCTTAATTTTATCACTGGTTGTATAGTTTTGGACCTTTTGGAAATGATTTTGTGGTATTTTTGGTCCATGGGTGACCTCATAACTGTTTGACAATGCTGGATTCCTGTAACCATTTGCGGACGAAATTTCAATGATAACACCTATGAATGCTAAATATCATAAATTTTGTTCTAAAGAAATCCAAGGATTATTGAAAAAATGTTTGATTAGAGAGTCCATTAGCCCATGGAATTGCTATGGATTCTATGTTAATAAACATTTTGAGCATATTTGAGGAGTCCCAAGATTGGTAGTAAACTATACTCCTTTAAATTCAATCCTAGCTGATGATACTTATCCTATACCCCACAAATCTAGTCTGGTCAATAGAATAACAAATGCAAAGATATTCTCAAAATTTGATTTAAAATATGGATTTTGGCAAGTGGCTATAAAGGAGGAAGACAAATTGAAAACTACATTTAGTGTTCCTGTAGGTCACTATGAATGGAATGTTATGCCCTTCGACCATAAGAATGCTTCAACAAAATTTCAAAGGGTTATGGATGATACTTTAAAGGCATATTTTGATGGGCTAATTGTCTACATAAATGATATATTAGTCTTCTCAGATTCCATAGACCAATATTTCAAGCATGTAGAGATGTTTTTAAAGGTCATCAAACAATCTGGTCTAGTTCTTTCTAAAAAGAAAATGAAGCTCTTTAAAACCTATATCAAATTTCTGGATCACACAATTTCAAATGGCCAAATTTCTCTTCAAACCCATGCATAAAAGAAACATGATAAATGCAAATCACAAAATTCATATTCACGTTGGTGGGTTGTCATAGTCATATCAATGTAACTGTAAAAGTTTCAACAAAAGTTTCTTTAAATATCACCTTAATGTAATATAGACACACAACCTATAATCTTATTAATTAATATGTATATATAATCATAATATACAATTTTATAAGTAAAAAAAATCTAAGTTGAAGGTAAATGTCACAATATCCATAAAACAAAACATAGGTATATTCTAATTAATTTCACTAGATTGAGAATATACCTCATATCCGTTACAATCCTTTACCAAATTGAAGATATGATCCATGATTTAATTATAGATATTGCTTACCTAATTACGATATACCTTTACACCTCTTGAACCAATTGTCAATATATATTAAACTAAAAATAGGAAAACATAGGAAAAGTGGTTCAAGTCATTATAGAAATGCCTAGATAGATTTGTAAAATGTGAAGCATTGCCTCATATGTATATGGGAAAAGAATCTTAAATTTGGAATAGCTCATTATTAATCATGAGCTATAGCTAATGTTTTACCTGGTCTTTTACCTTTAGAAAGGAAAGGAAAAGGCTTTTGGAAAGTCCCTTTTAGGTTCATAGCCATGTGATTTTCGCGTTAGGTTAGGTTTAGTGTTATGAGGTTTGGAATCTCACATGGTTTAAGAAGCTTATCTTTCACAATAAACATGGACAAAAAGGCAAAACGGAAGTTAAAGAAATGGAAGATAAACATTGGCAAAAAGGATGATAAAGAAATGGAATATATATATATATATATATATATATATATATATATATATATATATATATATAAATGAAATGGAGAATAAATATTAAAAAAAAATGTTAAAGAAATGAAAATTGAAATGGAATATATATATATTTTTGTTTCTTTCATTTTTCTAGATTTATTTTTTTAAAAGTGTGTCAATGTTTATTGTGCAATATAAGCTAATCATGTGAGATCCCAAACTGTTACAAACCTAAGATAGTCCATTTCATATGATAACGTGAAACCATGTTTTAAGAATATCTCATTTTAGAGGTAAAGATGGAAAAGGAAGATTTGATAAAACATATAGATAACCATTGAATCCCAAGGTTTAATACAAAATTCAATGTGAGATGTTATGATTAACAATATTAGGTTATTTTAATCAGATTTGCAAAAAGATTTTGAATGATGAGTGGTTCATATTAATGTAGAGAATTTAACAAAATTAGAAGCTTTTGGTTACATAAATAAATTTTGTGGCTATGAAAGTTGATGAAAAATTAGGAGGTTGTGATTTAGAGTGTGAAGGTCCCCATGCTAAGATCAACTAGATACTACTTTCCTCCAGAGTGTCATGTTACCAATGAAAAACTAAAAATAGAAAGAAAGGAACCTTGATTTTGAATGTTGCCAAAAAGTAGAAAAGGAAAAGAATAGCACTATAGTTGGGGCATTGAAGAGACATGGATGCTTGGTCCTCCAACTATTCCTAACAAAACCAACATTGTCTATAATCTCACGCACAATGATTTAAAGAGGTTCTTTAGTTGAGAAGAGTATGGAATGCTGCATACAAATTGTTGTGATGTTATTCATATCATAGCACATTGGTTCCTGCCTTGGAGGGAAGAAGATAATGGATGCTCACTCAATTGAAAACGTTGCTAGAGGTGGAGAGATGGGTGTCGTTGACCCCAAGGTTGACAAAAGAATAATGGGAATACACCATTCAAACTAGACTATGGATGATCCTCTAGAGACTGGTGATGCAAATCTAAAATTGCTTCAATTAGACAACAAAATGGTAGAGATAAAAATATATGTTTGTTGAGTGGTTGTAGGAGTAGAGGAGAGAGAAAAAAACTTGTAAAGGTGCTAGTACAAGCTCATGTGAGGAGTTAGATTCTAAGGAAAATAAAAATCAATTAGAGACAAAGACTAAGACCAAGACCATAATTAGAGAATGCAACCAAAATAGAACTCAAGTACCTTTTCATTGAAAGGTGAAGGTTGAAATCAAAACATATGTAGGAGAAGTGGATGCCATCAAATTGAATCATTGGTTACAATGGATGGATGTAACATCCCCACTATAATCCCTAGTTTAATTAATGCGTGTAGATGTGAATGTGGTCATGGTTAAGCGATGTAATATGCAAACTGTGTCTTTGAATTTTAATAAATAAAATGCAATGCCAACTGCTGTGGGATATGGAATGAGATGGGGGCTAAGGTTTCCACAAGAGAAGGGAGTGCCTAATGGGGGTCCAAAGGAGAAATTATTTGTGGGTATTAATTCAACCCACTTTCTTGAATTTTATTATCATTAGGGATAACTTCTATTTTTTGTTTGAATGTATGAGATCCTAATCATTAAACTCATGTAAGAGGGTGGGTGTGAGAGTCACATCCCATAGTTATTGGAAGTATGAGGGTGAAGTAAAATCAACATTGGGCATAGTGAGTAGTCAACATGCCTGGGGGAAAATGAAATTCATATGGCCAAAGAGAGCAGTTTTCATACACATATTTTTGCATAAACAACAAGCAAAGAACAAGGAAAAAAGAGCACTCGAGATGGATCAACAATGGAGGGAAAATTTTGGAGCATTTTTGGAATTGAAGATTGAAGATTGAGGCCATCAGGCCTAAAGAGTGAACTCCTGTGTGAGTTTCATTGTAACAGCAAGTGATTGTTGCTGTTTTCCTGGTAGTTTTTCCTAGCAGTGAGTTCCTTTGAGTTCCCCTTTGAGTTCCCAGTAGTGAGATTCCCAATTACCTGTGCTAGAGAGACCCAAATAAATGAATGGTGCAACCCAATGTAATGAGAGCAGTGAAGGGGCACATTCCTTGGGTTGGGTAGGTCAAGAGGAAGAGAGCTGGTGGAATTCAAGATAGCTATAAGAGAATGCTAGTGGGTTGTGGGATACTTGAGTTGTGAGTGGGCAATGAGAGACACCCTTTTCTTGTGGATTCCTGTAACACCATGTTTCCCCCATTCTGTAAATATAACTATATGGGCCGAGGAACTGTGGAAAACTTAAAAGTGTGAATATATGATTTGATGGACCTTGTCTAGAAGGTCGATGAATGTAAATCCTGTTATTTTAATGGATAACGGAAACATGTTGCATCACTGTTGAGAAGGGGATGTGATAAGAAAGACCATGATTTCTAATGAAAAGGTGGTGGAGGGGAACCAAAATGGTTGCATGTCGTAGACCCCCAAACCCTCAGGTCCAAGGTTCACGGAGGATTGTTCTAATTTTCCCTTGAGTCTAATTGACTCTTTGATTTCCCCTCGGGGAAGATCTCATACACTCACGGTGTATCCACAGGTCCTTATGAATTGAGCTTGCGTGAATGAACACCAGGCGCCAACCCAAATCTCCTTGACCACAATGAATATCACGCCCTTCGCTAATTCGAGACTTTGGGTATTGCAATTTCGCGATCCCTATTGTTGAGTTTCTCGGCCCTCTATTTTCGAAACCTGAAATGTCGATTCACCGAAATGTTTGGCAGCAAAGGCTGGATTCTCATAGAACTTTCCACTGATTTAGAGTTTCGGACTTCGCGTCTTCTCAAATCCCGATGCAAGGCTCCCAGTCCGTTGACCTACGAGCCCCGAAACAATCAACAAGGGTTGAATCCGCCTATTTGACGTGGACAAGCCACCTATCACCCTTGCGGTCCCCACCAGACAGATGCACCACATACTCACGTGAGCTCTCGGCTCTCGCCACTTAGCAACTCCGACAGTTGAAATAGACTCCTCTCAAACCCCGAGCTTACGAAGTGCCGAAATCCTGAAACTCCACGCAATTTCCTATCGCAACTCACAATTTCAGGACTTTCGTTCCTCTATACTCAACTCCTTGTCGTCAAGATCCATAAAATACCAGAATGATTTGACGACTTGTGTAAACACAATCAATGGTCCCTGTTGATTCTAGATCCTAGAGTGATGAGTTCGCTTGCCTCTAACCACCCTACAACTTCGTTGGATCCCACGGTCCTCGCTATTTTGTGAATTCTTGACAGAGAATTTCGACCACTCGTTACTCCTCGACGGATTCTACGAAATGAACAAATGTTCTTTCACCTCTGAACTTTGCTTCCGCAGAATGAATTCGACCCTTGTCTCCCTTTGAAGTAGTTCAATCTCCGTCCTCCTTTGAACACTTCAACGACATTAACCCTCCTGAGCTTTCTCTTGACAACTTCAAGCCTTAAAATAACTCCTGAACGCACTCCTTGTGGCAACCTTTTGAATACTCCTGGGTATTTGACCTCTCGACTCTATGCACTCTCTGCAACAACAGTCCTCAAATCCTCCCCTTAGTTGATAAGTCCTAATATTTCAACCAGCCTGCGCACACCTTGCACGGCTTTTGTGCTTCACCTGCACTTCTACTGGAATGAGAACAACAATATCCCTCCCGAGCTTTCAGAGATAAACTCTGAACCCTTGTCAACGCACTCCTTGTGGATGTTTCACTGCACTCCTTGTAGGACTCTCCCTCAGGATGAGAAATAATTGAAACTCATTCACTTCCTCTCTTAGACTTCATATACTTAGCATGAAATCATACATTTAACACAGAATAACAACAAAAGCATAATGGAGAGAATAAAACAAATGTAAGCATACCATTCACCATGTATAGACAAAAAACATCATAACACAAATCTGATTCAAATCTTCATATATTAATTCAAAGCTCCTGTACATGGACTTCTTCTCTACAACTCTCTCTCTCTACAACACTCTTCTTCTGTGCTATGCTAATGTGTTAATGTTACAATTGACTACAATAATACAAGAATGAGGATGTCTATATCCATTTTTCCCTCCTACTCTCTAAACTGTCTAATCTTACTAATTCAAACCTACCTACTTTCATTAACTGGGCTTAAATGCCTCTTACATCGATAGATGAGAGTGAATTGCTCATGATCTGTTTACAATATGCAAGTACGCTTCCCTTTAACCATTACATTAATGCCTTTTGTTTCAAAATTCAAAACAGGTCTTATGAAAACGTGCTCTTTTCTTCCCTTGCGCATCCAACTACTCCCTGGGCTTAGTCATGTGCTTTAGGATTTGTACGATGCTCCTGCATCATACTCCCTCACTTGAAAATCTTCATGAACTCCTGTTCATGAGTTCTTTCACAGTCTATCCACGCTTCTGAATTTCTGCTTCATCTTCCTAGCTGGCATCTTCAAATGGATGTCCCTTCCATTTGATCAAGTATTCAAAATACTCTTTTCTTTTGGTCTTCCTACTAACTCTCTTGTTAATTATTCTTTCCATCTGTGGATTTTCATCTATAGGGATTTGTTTGGCCCATTGAACCTTTGTCTGTTCATCCTCTTTTCCTGTTTCTTCATCTCTGTAAGGGTACAAATCCACGACATTGAATATTGGTGAAATTCTGACCCCATCGAGTAATTCAATCTCATATGAATTTGCCCCAAATTTCTTCAAGACCTTGCATGGTCCAATCTTTTTCATCTTTAACTTATTATATATTCCTCTCGGGAACCTCTCCTTCCTCAGATGTGAAAGAACTGGATCACCAACTTCAAACTGATTTTCTCACCTGTGTTGATCTTCTCTGTGCTTGTAATCTTGATTTGAACTCTGCAATCGCTCCTTGACTCTGCTATGAAGCTCCTTCATTTCTTCGGAAAAATTCTCTGTGCTAGCACTCCTGAATTCATTTTGTTCCGAATCTCTCAATTCATAAACTCTCCTTGGCTCCATTCCATATACAATTTGGAATGGACTCTGCCCTGTGCTTCTATTGGTTGAATCATTATAAGCAAATTCCACCTGTGGAAGAATGTGATCCCATTGACTATGGTGTTCAGTCACTAGACTCCTCAACAAATCTCCCAAGCTTCTGTTCACAACTTCTATTTGTCCATCCATTTGAGGATGATACGCTGAGTTAAATGATAGACTTGTCCCTAGCTTCTTCCATAAAGTCCTCCAGAAATTTCCCACGAACTTGGTATCTCTATCCGAAACAATACTCCTTGGCAAGCCGTGAAGTCTGACGACTTCTTTGAAAACTAGGTTTGCAATATGTGTTGCATCGCTGGTTTTTTGGCATGGTATGAAATGTGCCATCTTGGAAAATCTTTTGACTACCACAAATATCGAATCATAGCCTATTTGTGTTCTTGGCATTCCCAATATAAAATCCATGATCACTGCATCCCATGACATTTCTGGTATGGGTAATGGCTGGTATAACCCTGTGTTCTACCTTTTCCCTTTTGTGTGCTGACAAATTCTGCATCTGTCCACAAATTTCTTGACATCTGTCCTCATCCATGGCCAAAAATATGAGCCATTCAACTTTGAGAACGTTTTATCATGACCGAAGTGTCCGGCCAATCCTCCACTATGTTTTTCTTTCAACAGATTCTCCCTCATGGAGCATTTTGGAATACATAGTTGATTTCCCCTTAATAACAATCCATCCTGGATCATGTATTCAATCCATTGGCTTCTTTCCCTGAGAATTTGATTCTCAGATGCCTCATATGATTCCTTAAAATATGGATCATCCCTGCACATCTCTTTGAGGTTATCAAAACCCAAAGTTTTAACTTTGAATTCCTGCATAAGCAAACATTTCCTGCTCAAAGCATCAACAAATTTGTTAGCAGTTCCAGAAATATGCTTAATTACAAAAGTAAAATTCTGCATGTATTCAATCCATTTAGCATGATTTTGGTTCAATTTCTCTTGTTGAGTCACGGATTGCAAAGCATGATTGTCGCTGTACAAAACAAACTCTTTTAGAACCAAATAGTGTCTCCATTTCTTCAGCGCTTGTATGAAAACATAAAATTCCTTGTCATATGTGGAGTACTTAACCTTAGCTTCATTTAGTTTTTCACTAAAGTATGCGATCAGTCTATCATCTTGGCTCAAGATCGCTCCAATTGCAAATCCACTCGCGTCACTCTTGACTTGGAATTTCTTGTTGAAATATGGAAAAACCAAAATTGGCTGCTCAATGATCTTCCTCTTCAACAGGTTGAAACTCTTCTATGCTTCCTTTGTCTAGTGAAAATATTTGTGTCTTTTCTTCACCGTATCCATCATCGGTGCACTAATTCCACTGAAATTTCGGATGAATTTCCTGTAGAAACTAGCTAAACCATGGAAGCTTCGAACTTCAAACACACCTTTCGGTGATGGCCAATTCTTAATTGCATCTACCTTTTCCGGATCCTTCTTCAACTCATTTGCAGAGATAAAAAAACCCAAGTAAATGAGTTCTGTCCTCATAAATGATGATTTGTTCATATTAATCAACAACTTCTCTTTCTATAACCTCCTCATCACTGCATCTAAATGATTTAAATGCTCTACCTCTGTCTTGCTGAAAATCAATATATTGTCAAGATACACAATGACGAATTTCCCTATGAAATCCTTCAGGACTTCATTCATCAATCTCATGAAAGTACTAGGTGCATTTGTTAAGCCATACGACATAACAAGCCATTCATATAACCCTTCATTCGTCCTGAATGTTGTCTTCCACTCATCACCTTCTCTCATGCGAATCTGATGGTATCCGCTTTTCAAATCAATTTTTGAAAAAAATCTTGCTCCATTCAAGCAATCCATCAAATCGTCCATCCTTGGTAATGGAAATCTATATCTGATGGTAATATTATTGATCGCTCTTGAGTCTGTACACATCCTCCAACCTCCATCTTTCTTTGGGTTGATGTAACACCCTGTTTCCCCCAGTCTGTAAAAATAACTATACTGGCCAAGAACTATGGCAGACTCAAAGATGTGAATGTGTGATTTTGAATGGACCTTAGAATAAAAGGTCGATGAATGTAAATAATGTTATGAATGTATGTTGCAGGATTGTTGGGAGGGGGATGTGCTGAAAAGAGACCACGATGGCTGATGAAAGGTGGTGGAAGGCACTTGGAATGGTGGCGTTAAATTCCACCAAAACCAATACCATATTTGGTCTTCACTGGCTCGAAGATCAAGAGCGGCTCACTGGCCTCGAAATGAATTACTCTCCAGGTTGGTCGGTGAAGAGGCTCCTCATGAGTTAATGAGGGATGGGGGTGAACCACCCATCCATGGAAGCCTCAGGCCTGACCACCATGGGGAAGTTCGTGCCACACGCAACCTCGTTGGAAAAGAAAAGGTAGGAAAGAGGTGTGGAAGGAGGCAGTCGCGACGGAGATCACAAGAGGGGAGAAATCAGAAGGACTCTGGAAAAAATATACAGAGTGATTGATAAATAGAGAAGAAGGAGAGTAACCTTCGTTCTCGACTTTTGACGAACATAGACTTAGTCTCACAACATCGTGGTCTAAGCTCGGGGGTGGCTAGTGGTAAATCCATTCGGAGTCGTTGAGCCTACGGTTGGGTGGAAACGAGCACCCCTCTCAGCAGTTGTATCACCTGGTGTTTTTCTGATAAGTGTTATATCTCGTATCTTGAAAATTAATATTCTGACATGTATGCTCTTGGTTTATGCAGTTATGAATGGTTTCAGTATAAGACTGTCTGTATGGTGTTTTGATCCGAAATGGTGGCTATATGCTTATATTGGAAATACCCCTATGGCTTACGTGTGTATATATATTGAACAGATTCAGTTTGCAAGTCCGTTCTCGAGAAATTTATTCCCCTAATTGTCCCAAGTAATGCCCTGGATAGATCTCCCCATAGGGACACCCTTTTTGAAAGTTTATCCAAGGATTTGCTGGAGAATTTTATGGCGAAAGTCTTAAAACCTTGTACGAGAGAGAATGGTCCCTTTAAACTTCGACATTTCGGTATTTCGACACCCGGGGTACCTAAGTGCAAGTTCCCTTGTATTCGCAAGTCCCGAAACCCCAACTCACAAAATCCCGAAATGATAGCGTGTATCTAAGTCTCGAAAAGATAGAGTGTGGAGAAGTTATTATACTTCGATATTTTGGCACCCGGGGTACCTAAGTGCGGGCCCCAGGTATTTGCCAGTCTCGAAAAACCCGACTCACGAAATCCTGATGGGGGAAAACCCCGAAATAGTGGAGCATGTTTAAAGTTGGTGTTCCAGAGTTTCGACTCCCGGGAAACCTAGGAGCGAGACCCCTTGTTCTCACATAATGAGAAATCTTGAAAGGAGAAATGCCGAAATGGCTTAGCACCGATAGATATGGTGTTTTGGTGTTTCGGCACCCGTGATACCTATTGTCAAGTTCTCTTGTACTCGCCAGTCCCAAAAACCTGAATTGCGAAACCCCGAAATAATAATAGTGCAGACGAGATATGGTGTTTCGGTGTTTCGGCACCTGAGATACCTATCAGCAAGTTCTCTTATACTCGCCAGACCTGAAAACCTGTTTTGCGAATTCCCGAAATTTCTTAGCACTTATAGACTCGACGTTTCGGTGTTTCGGTACCCAGAATACCCAAGGGCGAGTTCCCTTGCACTCGCAAGTCCCGAAATACCGACTTACGAAATCCTGAAATAGTATAGTATATTTAGAGTTCGGTGTTTCAGAGTTTCGGCTCCTGGGAAACCCAGGTGCAAGACCTCTTGTTCTCGCATATCATGAAATCCCTATGGATGAGACCCCGAAATGACAATAGCGCAAATGAGTTATGGTGTTTTGGTGTTTCGGTACTCAGGATACCTAAGGGTAAGATCCCTTGTACACGCTAGTCGCGAAGCCCCGAAGTAGGAAACCCCAAAATAAGTATAGCATGGATAAGTTCTGACGTTTCGGCATTTCGACACCCGAGATACCTAAGGGAAAGTTCTCTTATACCCGTCAATCTTGAAATCCCGACTCGCAAAACCCCAAAATGNTTTCGGCTCTCGGGAAACCCAGATGCGAGACTTCTTGTCCTTGCACATCGCAAAATCCTGACTTGCGAAACCCCAAAAGGAGTTTAGAGGGTATATGAGCTTCGGAGTTTTGGCTCCCGGAAATCCGAAGGGTATGAACCCCCGTCTTTATACATCGTGAAATCTCGGTACGCGAAGTCCCAATAGGTGAGATCCCGAAGTGGCTTGGTGTGAATAGGTTTTCGGGTTTCAGGGTTTGAAGAGTCGAAGAACTCGACTCCCTGGCATTTCGAACTCCCGGTTCCCAAAGTCCTAAAATGCGAAAGGCACTTCTTGGCTTAGCCCGGGGTCATGACCAATGGACACATGTGAGTCAATTCTATGCTTGGTGCGTGAGTTGTACAAGATGTATCTTCAACGAAAGAATCGGTGAATTGGTGTGGTGAAGGTCCCGATTGGAGGACCTAGCTTACGCTAGAACCTCATAGGAATTCGGGAACTTTGTTCCTCGAAAATGAGAAGGAAAAACCAAAAATCTTCTAGCCCCGTTGTGGGTGTGTTACAAATTGGTATCAGAGCATGGTTGCAACACTTGGCCTTCTTGGGCTCATGAACGAGTTGCGCAGGAGCTCCGTTCGAAACACTCCAAAAAGGAGTAACCCCCTGTCTTAACCTTCTTAATCAAAAGTCAAAGTTAAGAATAAAAACTCCTATTGTGTGCCTGTACATGTGAAAAATATGAATTATGTATTGGTTATAAATAAATATAAATATTGACTAACAACCAGCGTTTTGCCTTTGCACACAAGTAAAAGATCAACCACGAAAAATTGCAGACGTAGAGAATGGTGACTCACCATGAAGTGGGGGAGGGATCCCACAATATAGATGAAGAGTCTGATGAAAGGAGGGTGGTAGGGACCCCTCCAGATCTATCCGAGACTATGAGGAGCCTCATGGTTGAATTACAAAGCTGCAAGGTTGACAGTGAGAGGATGATGAAAGACAAGAGAAGCAAACAAAAATTAACGCAATTTTACTGCAAAGCTTATCCGACCTACAAAGACAAATGCAACATGAACCTGAGGTACAGAAACATGGTCATATCAGTGGCCACACTGAGAGGAGCACCTCGAAGAAGGTCCATACCAGAGGTAAAGGACCAGTGGCGGGCGATTCCTTTGAGAAGGAAGCTGGCGGTCCATAGGGCTCTTCTAGCAGCAGAACTAGTTCTTATTCCCGAAGAAGACAGAAGAAGCAAAAGCTTTCCAAGGATCATAAATTCGAAGAATTCAGGAAGGCCAAACCACCCTCCTTCGACAGTGAAATAAAGAAGGGAGAGGAAGAATAGGCTTGACTACTTGGACTAAAGAAGCATTTTAGAGTCCATGACTTCTTGGAAAATTTGAAGGCCCAAGTGGCCACCTTCAACTTGAACGGAAAGGCTTCCATTTGGTGGGAAGACCTTAAGAATGTGAAAGGGGTTCATGAAGAGGACCTGTCATGGGAACGGTTTGAGAAATACTTACAGAAGAAGTATCTGTCAGAAAAATATTTTGACAAAAAGACCAAGGAATTCTATGAACTCAAACTGGGGCAAATCACTATAGAGGAATATGTCAAAAAATTCCTCGAGTTGCTGAGGTATGTACCTTATATAAAAGAATAAAAGGCCAAGGTGCAACGTTTCATCAACGAACTACCTAAGGACTATCGGAACAAAATTGAATTTGATGAGCCAAAGACCCTAGAAGGCACTATCCGAAAGGCAAGATATTGTCATGAACAATTTGGACATCAGATAGAACCTCGCGAAGGACGGAAACCGAAGAATAGTTCAGGATTTCAGAGGAAGGGGATTAAATCCCCAAAATTTAAGAACTATAAGAAGAACTCAAGGATGAGCTTCCCAACCTAGAGTGTACACCAGCAGAACTTTCCCTCCTTGGGTGGACTTAAAACTTTTGGATCTGTACCGATGAAGGCTGATAACCCAAAGAGAGAACCATTGAAATGTTGGGGTTGCAGAGAAGAACATCTATTGAGAGACTGTCCACACCGACAACAGAATAGTCGGAGGATTTACAACATCCAGGAAGCTACCATCATTAATGATGTGGCTAGAAGTGTGCCGCAAATTTATGCAGCCTTGGATAATAACCAAACCGACCACCAAGCTTCAGTGGTGGAAATAGAAGGTATGATTTCCAACCATCTAGTGTCTATCCTGATTGACCCTGGTTCAAACTTTAGTTATATATCCCCTAAGACTGTTGATAAGTGTAAACTACAGCCACATAAACCTACCAAGCCATGGTTGGTACAGTTAGCCACTATCACCAAAAGAAGGGTAACAGAGGTCATACCAGCCTGACATTTAATGTTAGGTGAATTCCTCACCCAAGCAACCCTTAACATATTACCCCTGGGATCGTATGATCTGTTGGTTGGTATGGACTGGCTAGCCACCCATAAAGCCAGATTGGACTGTTACCATAAAACCTTAGAATGTGTAAGTAAAGAAGGAAAAAGGATAACCCTTCAAGGGATCCAAAAACCTATCTCGGTGAGACAAATATCAACTCTACAAATAAGAAGGTATTGCTAAAAAGGATGTCCCCTATATGCAATACAGGTGTTGAAAACAATTGAAGGCAACAAACCAAGCCTCGAATACCACCCTACCCTGAGAGAATACAAAGATGTATTTCCGGAAGAGGTGCCAGGTCTACCTCCGAGAAGGGACATTGACTTCTTGATAGAACTTGCGCTGGGAGCGGTGCCGGTGTCTAGGACACCATACTGAATGAACACCCCTGAACTAGTTGAACTCAAATTGCAATTGAGGGAAATGATGGATAAGGGCTATATCCGGCCCAACGTGTCTCCGTGGGGAGCACCAATCCTATTTGTGAAAAAGAAGGATGGTACCCTTAGAATGTGTATAGATTATAGACAACTCAATAATGTAACCATAAAGAACAAGTACCCCTTGCCCAGGATTGATGACATGTTCAATCAATTGGGGGGTGCATCTATTTTCTCAAATATTGACTTGAGGTCGAGATACATCAAGTCCGAATCAAGTGTGAAGACATCCATAAAAATTCCTTCCAAACGAGGTATGGTCACTATGAGTTTGTGGTAGTGCCATTTGGGTTAACCAATGCCCCTGCCACTTTCATGTGCTTGATGAACAATGTACTCAGCAAATTCCTAGACAAATTTGTGCTGGTTTTTATTGACGATATATTAATCTATTCCAAGAATGGAGAAGAGAATGAAGAGCATCTTAGGCTTGTGCTGCAAGTGCTAAGAGAACATCATCTCTATGCCAAATTTAGCAAATGTGAATTCTTCTAGAAGAAAATAGATTACTTAGGCCATGTCCTATCTGAAGAAGGAGTAGCAGTAGACCCTGACAAAATCAGGTCTATCATGGAATGACCTACCCCAAAGGATGTTTAAGATATCAGATCCTTTATGGGATTAACATGATACTATAGGAGATTTATAAAAGGGTTCTCCAAGATTGGTTGTCCAATCACTTCCCTCTAGAAAAAGGGGACAAAATTCACATGGACACAAAAATGTGAAGAAATATTTCAAACCCTGAAACATCTACTAACCCATGCACCTGTGTTGAAGATCGCCGATCCTGAAGCTGACTTCCTCATGTGCACATATGCCTGTAAGGAAGGGCTCGGAGCAGTCCTTATGCAAGGAGGAAGTGTGGTCTACTATGAATCTCTAAAATTGAATGAGCACGAAGTCAACTATGTGACCCATGATCTAGAGCTGGATGATATAGTGCACACCTTGAAAATGTGGAGGCATTACCTCCCAAGAAGAAAATTTGTACTTATGGTAGACCACTGTGGATTGCGATATCTGGTTGACCAACCAAAGCTCAATGCCAGACAAGCTAGGTGGATGGCCCTCCTCAGCGAGTTTGATTTTGAAATCAAACATATTAAGGGAAAGGAAAATAGGGTGGTTGATGCCCTTAGCAGAAGCATGAAAACGATTCACTTGGCCGCGGTGAGCACTTGTGAGATGAATGTCAAGGAAAGAGTAAAAAATGCACAAGAGACAGACACATTCTTCTAGAACGTGACCTCGTACCTGCAGCAAGAACCCATAGGGATAAAATATGGAGGCTACCAGATGATGGAAGGAGGTATGATCACTTACAGAAACAAATTTTATATTCCATATTGTGACGACTTGAAGAGGTTCATAATGGATGAATTGCACAAAAGACCTTATACTGGCCATCCAGGATACCAGAAGATGATCACGGCCACTAGGAAACAATTCTACTGGCCTGGGTTGAAGAAATACATAGACGAGTACTTAGCCAAATGCATAGAGTGCCAATAGGTTAAAGAAAAACACCGACACCCAGCAGGACTATTGCAACCTTTACCAATCCCAGAATGGAAATGGAAAACCATCTCCATGGATTTCATCACCGGGTTACCAACCTTGTCCAAATAGAATGATACCATCATGGTAGTGGTGGATAAATTGAGAAAGTCTGCTCATTTCATCCCCATCAAGTCGACTTGCAAGGAAATAGACATGGCTAAGGTATTCATGAAAGAGATATTCAAACTGCATGGTATGCTGGAAGAGATTGTGTCTGACAGAGACACGAAATTCACTTCCAACTTTTGGAAATCGTTGATGGCGGGTTTAGAGACCAAGTTGTTGTTTAGCACTGCCTATCACCCTCAAACCGATGGACATATGGAAAGAGTGAACCAAATACTAGAAGACATGCTAATAATGCATGTAATGCATCAACCCAAGAAGTGGGAAGACTACCTACCACTGGTGGAATTCGCCTACAACAACGGCTACCAAGAATCCTTAAAGATGAGTCCCTTTGAAGTCCTTTATGGTAGGCCGTGAAACACTCTTGTCAGTTAGAGTAATCCTGTAAACATAATTTCTTTTGGACCTGACATGTTGAAAGAAATGGAACAACAAGTGACTCAGATAAAACAAAACCTGAAGGTCGCTCAAAATTGACAGAAAAGTTACGCCGACCAAAAGAGAACCCTAAGAGAGTTCAAGACGGGAGACCATGTATATCTCAGATTTAGGCCTAGGAAGAGTTCCCTGAAAATGGGAGCTTGTTCCAAGTTGGAACCTCGGTATTGTGGACCCTTTGAGGTTCTAGATAGAGTGGGACCTGTAGCCTATAGGCTAGCACTTTCTCCCATAGTAAAAGAACATAATATTTTCCATGTTTCATTATTGAAGAAATATGTACATGATTCTAATCATATAATTGACTGGTCTGTGATCCAGGTGGAACCAGAGGGAGAATTCCTACCAGAACCTCAATGCATACTGGACAGAAAGGAAACCCCGCTCCAGAACCAAACCATTGCACATGTCAAGGTGCAGTGGAGATATTTTGGCCCAGATGAGGCTACATGGGAAATGGAGGATGCCATGAAAAAAGCATATCCGATTTTGTTTACCTCTGTACATACATGTCATATTGATAGATAGAACATCGAGGACGATGTTCCTTTAAGGGGGAGGGAATTGTAACACCCTGTTTTTCCCAGTCTGTAAAAATAACTATACTGGCCAAGAACTATGGTAGACTCAAAGATGTGAATGTGTGATTTTGAATGGACCTTAGTATAAAAGGTCGGCGAATGTAAATAATTTTATGAATGTATGTTGCAGAACTGTTGGGAGGGGGATGTGCTGAAAAGAGACCACGATGGCTGATGAAAGGTGGTGGAAGGAACCTGGAATGGTGGCGTTAACTTCCACCAAAACCAATACCATATTTGGTCTTCACTGGCCCGAAGATAAAGAGCGGCTCGTTGGCCCCGAAATGAATTACTCGCTAGGTTGGTAGGTGAAGAGGATCCTGATGAGTTAATGAGGGATGGGGGTGAACTGCCCATCCGTGGAAGCCTCAGGCTTGACCACCGTGGGGAAGTTTGTGCCACACACAACCTCGCCGGAAAAGAAAAGGCACGAAAGAGGTGTGGAAGGAGGCAGTCGCGATGAAGATCACAAGAGGGGAGAAATTAGAAGGACTCTGGAAAAAATATACAGAGTGATTGATAAGCAGAGAAGAAGGAGAGTAACCTTCGTTCTCGACTTCTGACAAACAAAGACTCAGTCTCATAGCATCGTGGTATAAGCTTGGGGGTGGCTAGTGGTAAATCCATTCGGAGTCGCTGAGCCTACGGTTGGGTGGAAACGTGCACCCCTCTCAACAGTTGCATCACCTGGTGTTTTTCTGATAAGTGTTATATCTCGTATCTTGAAAATTAATATTTTGACATGTATGCTCTTGGTTTATGCAGTTATGAATGGTTTCCGTATAAGACTGTTTGTATGGTGTTTTGATCCGAAATGGTGGCTATATGCTTATATTGAAAAGACCCCTATATATATATTGAACAGATTCAGTTTGCAAGTCTGTTCTTGAGAAATTTATTACCCTAATTGTCCCAAGTAATTCCCTGGATAGATATCCTCATAGGGACACCCTTTTTGAAAGTTTATCCAAGGATCTACTGGAGGATTTTATGGTGAAAGTCTTAAAACCTTGCATGAGAGAGAATGGTGCCCTTAGACTTCAACATTTCGGTATTTCGACACCCGGGGTACCTAAGTGCTAGTTCCCTTGTATTCGCAAGTCCCAAAACCCCAGCTTGCAAAATCCTGAAATGATAGCATGTAGCTAAGTCCCGAAAAGATAGACTGTGGAGAAGTTATTATACTTTGGTATTTCGACACCCGGGGTACCTAAGTGCGAGCCCCAGGTATTCACGAGTCTCAAAAAACCCGACTGACGAAATCCCGATGGGGGAAAACCCCGAAATAGTGGAGCATGTTTAAAGTTGGTGTTCCGGTGTTTCGACTCCCGGGAAACCTAGGAGCGAGACCCCTTGTTATCACATAATGCGAAATCCTGAAAGGAGAAATGATGAAATGGCTTAGCACATATACATATGGTGTTTCGGTGTTTCGGCACCAGGGATACCTATCGGCAAGTTCTCTTGTACTCGCCATTCCCAAAAAATCGAATTGTGAAACCTCGAAACGAGCTTAGCATATATATATATATATATGAACTTTGGAGTTTCGGCTCCCGAGAAACCTAGATGCGAGACCTCTTGTCCTCGCACATCGCAAAATCCTGACTTGCGAAACCTTGAAAGGAGTTTAGAGGGTATATGAGCTTCGAAGTTTCGGCTCCCATAAATCCAAAGGGTATGAACCCCCGTCTTCATACATCGTGAAATCCCAGTACGCAAAGTCCCGATAGGTGAGATCCTGAAGCGGCTTGGTGTGAATAGGTTTTTAGGTTTCAGGGCTTGAAGAGTTGAAGAACTTGACTCCCTGGCATTTCGAACTACCAGTTCCCGAAGTCCTGAAATGCGAAAGGAACTTCTTGGCTTAGCCCGGGGTCATGACCGATGGACACATGGGAGTCAATTCTACGCTTGGTGCATGAGTTGTACAAGATGGATCTTCTGTTGGCAAATATTTAATAGACAGTTAACAGACAACGAATGCTTGTCATTGATGGAAATAGTGAAGATGACATGAGAACAACAAGTTTGTAATCGACAGGCAAACAAAAGATAAGTTCAAAGAGGTGAATGATTGAAAGAAGTGAATTATCGAAGGCAGTGAATGATCGAAGGCAACGAATGAGCGAAAGTTTGAGAAGAATCTCTTGAGAAGAAGAATCTTTGATCGTTGAAGAGGGAGACAGATCTCAGCTATCAGATCCAAGTGAAGGGTCCGACCATCATTGGATCGAGGAGAACCTACACGGTCTTTAAAGTGCAAGGAGAAGTGGGTGTAATCACAATATGCAAATTCGTGATGAAATATGAACCATCAGATCAAACTTTGATCTGGGCCGTTAATTCCAGTCACTGTCGGAGTATCGGGGATTGGGACTTTGAAATGTCAAAATCATTTGACAACAAGAACCCCGAAATCGCGATATGAAATTTCGCGATTTAATCGCAGCCGTTAAGATAAGAAGTGATCTGGACCGTTGATTTAACTCCTTATCGGAGTTTCGTGAATCGGAACTTTGAAATGACAAAAACATTTGACAACAAGAACCCCGAAATCGTGATATGCGATTTCGCGATTTAATCGCAGCCATTGAATAGAGATCATATCTGGACCGTTGATTTAACTTCTTATCAGAGTTTCAGGGATCGTGAACTCAAGAGGCAAAGAACTCAATGCATCAAGAATGTCGATTTCGCGATATGCGAAATCATGATTGAATCTGGACCATTGATCTGACCTCTCACGGAGTTTCGGGGATCGGGATTTGTAAGTGACAAAAACTATGAACGTCAGGAATTCTGATTTCGCGATGAGTGAATTCTCGACTTAATCTGAATCGTCAGATCTAATTATGATTTGGATCGTTGATCTGATCGCTTTACATAATTTTGTGAATCGGGATTTGTAAGTGAAAAGAACATTGAACATAAGGAATGTCGAAACCCGATTTAAAAAGGAAAGAATAATAAAGGTCATCCAACGGTGTGGATAAAACTTGACTGTGATCGGAGGGTTACTGTTCTTTCTCACAGATTAACTCCTGAGTTTGGAATCTGTTAGCAAAACAGACTCATGATTGCAAATCAATTAGCGTTTCAGTTGGCGTTTTAGTTGCTTAGACAATTGTCGTCTTTTTGCCTAAAGAATTGGGAAGTTGAACCGTCACGTTCGAGTGTATAAAAAAAAGAGATGAAACAGACTGTGTCAGGTTGGTTGTTCTGTATGTGAAAAAGAATGAAACTGTAAGAAAAGTAGAGGAGAGGATGCACAGGAGGAGATTGAGTATAAGAGCAGAATGAAAGAAAGAGAAGAAGAATAATAGAATGACAGAAAGAGAAAATGAAGAGCAGAATAACAGAATGAAATGAGAGCAAGAGTTGATGTAGAGGATACCTGCTGAACAGACAAAGGAAGAGAAGAGCAGCATAACAGTGTACAGAAGACCAGATTTACAGAACAAAGAAAGATTGGGAAGAACTGATTTATCTGTAAAGTTGAATGTTTATTTAGCCATTAATATTCTAGGGTGGAAGGGAGGTGCTCGAGAGGACTGTTGTCCTCAGAGGTTCAAGTGGGAGCTTGAATACAGGAAGTTGTAGCTTCCATCTGGTTGCAGCTAGAGAAACCAGGGTGGCAGGGTGGTGCTAGGGAGAACAAGTGTTCTCTGTTATACAGGTTGGATCCTGTGTAACTGGAAGATGGTGCTTCCATCCAGTTGGTGCTGGAACATTCAGGAAGTTGGTGCTTCCATCCAGTTGGTGCTGGAATATTCAGGGAGTTGGTGCTTCCTTCTAGTGGATGCTAGAGAAACCAGAGAGTTGGAGCTCTCAAACAAGTTGCAGCTTGTAAAACAGAGGTTGCAGCCTCACATTGAGTTAGTGCTCAATTATAGATGATGTACATAACTTAAAAGACTGCCTATCATTTTGAAGAAGAAGAGGTTTTCTCCCTTTATGGGTTTCCTCGTGAAAAATCTGCCTCTGTGTATACTTTATGTGCGACTGTTGTTCTTTACCTTTACTGTCCATATGCTGTATATTGTTGATGACCACATGAGGAAAGATTAATAATATTTTAACATACTTAAAATTGTTTAAGCTCATATACAACTGATTCACCCCCCTCTCTCAGTTGTATTAATAATTTCAACAATTGGTATTAGAGCAGGTTCCTTTTATTTAAAGGTAGATCTGTAAGCTTAAACATGACAAGTCATGAAGGGACTTCAGCCTCTAAGCCCCCTCTGTTTGATGGAAATTTTTTTTCCTTCTGGAAGATTAGAATGAGAACATATTTAATGGCCTTGGGTGCTGATGTTTGGGATGCAGTAGAGACTGGATATACAAAGCCTGTTGTGCTAGCCACCAAGGATGATAAGTTAGAGTTTAGTTTTAACGCTAAGGGGATGAATGATATCTTGAATGGACTTGCTGAAGCTGAGTTTGTAAAGGTGATGCATCTTGATACTGCCAAAGCAATGTGGGATAAACTTATTAACAATTATGAAGGAAATGAGAAAGTAAAAGATGCCAAACTTCAAACATACGGATTGAAATTTGAACAACTAAAGATGAATGAAGATGAAACAATTAGCAAGTTTTTTTTAAAAGTTGAAGAACTTGTAAATGCCAAGAAGGGTCTAGGTGAGATGTTTGATGACTCACTCTTAGTTCAGAAGATTTTAAGATCTCTGCCTGATAAATTTAATCCAAAAGTCTCTGCAATAGAAGAATTAAATGATCTTAAAACTCTGTCCATTGATCAACTTCTAGGAA
>ML801238.1:28006-46097 GCA_009831015.1 Picea engelmannii | reverse complement strand
AGAATAATAGAACGAAATGAGAGAAAGAGTTGATGCAGAGCATACCTGCTGAACAGACAGAGGAAGAGAAGAGCAACATAACAGTGTACAGAAGACCAGATTTACAGAACAAAGAAAGATTGGTAAGAACTGATTTATCTGTAAAGTTGAATGTTTATTGAGCCATTAATATTCTAGGGTGGAAGGGAGGTGCTCGGGAGGACTGTTGTTCTCAGAGGTTCAAGTGGGAGCTTGAATACAGGAAGTTGTAGCTTCCATTTGGTTGCAACTAGAGAAACCAGGGTGGCAGGGTGGTGCTAGGGAGAACAAGTGTTCTCTGTTATACAGGTTGGAGCCTGTGTAACTGGAAGTTGGTGCTTCCATCCAATTGGTGCTGGAATATTCAGGGAGTTGGTGCTTCCTTCTAGTGGATGCTAGAGAAACCAGAGAGTTGGATCTCTCAAACAAGTTGCAGCTTGTAAAACAGAGGTTGCAGCCTCACATTGAGTAGGTGCTCAATTATTGATGATGTACAGAACTTAAAAAGACTGCCTATCATTTCGAAGAAGAAGAGGTTTTCTCCCTTTATGGGTTTCCTCGTGAAAAATCTATCTATGTGTATACTTTATGTGTGACTGTTGTTCTTTACCTTTACTGTCCATATGATGTATATTGTTGATGAACACATGAAGAAAGATTAATAATATTTTAACAGACTTAAAATTGTTTAAGCTCATATACAACTGATTCACCCCCCCTCTCAGTTGTATTAATAATTTCAACATCTTCAACGAAAGAACCAGTGAATTGGTGTGGTGAAGGTCCCGATTGGAGGAACTAGATTACGCTAGAACCTCGTAGGAATTCGTGAACTCTGTTCCTCGGAAATGAGAAAGAAAAGCCAAAAATCTTCTAGCCCCATGGTGGGTGTGTTACAACTGAGGACTGTTGGAACAACGCATGGACTCAAGATTTCTCTAATCAGTCCTTTGTCTATTAAATCCTGGACTTGTCTCTTGACTTCTTCATTCTCCTCCGGTGTCAACCTGTACGCTGCTTTGTTTGGTAAACCAGCGCTGGGTATAAGATCAATGTGATGGATTATACTTTTGATAGGTGGCAACAAACGAGGTAGTTCATTCACTACTATATCAGTGAACTCTTCCAACACCTTCTAGATTTCCTCTAGTAAATCATCCACTCTCATACTGGTTAAAATAATTCTAGGCTTCCTGACCACAATGAACTGTGTGTCTTCCTTCTTCTTAACCTCACTAAGAAGTTCCTTCCCATTCATGAGAAGTACAGTGTTGCTCACCTCTGGTCTCACCTCTTTATCCTTAATCGACAACAACATGTGAGTTCTCCCATTTTTCTCCAGGGTGTATGTGTTCTTTCTCCCATCATGAATCACATTCCTGTCATATTGCCACGGTCTACCCAGCAATAGATGACAAACATCCATGGGAATGACATCACATAATATTTCATCCTTATATCCTCCTATTTTAAATTCAACTAAACACTGTTTAGTGACATTTACCTGATGTCCTTTTTGTAGACACAAACCTCTGTATGGGATTGGATGTACGATAGTATCCATATCCATATTTTCTACCATCTTTGTAGAAACGAGATTATCTGTGCTACCACTGTCCATGATGACTTTGCATACCCTGTCTTTTGTTTTGCAAGCAGTCTGAAAAAAAATGTTTCTTTGGGCTAGGTTCTCTGCCTCCTTCTTTGGCTTTAAGAGAACTTTCCTCATCATCAAGGATCTTCTGCCCTCAACATCCTCTACCTCAACATTCTGTCCTTGAGCTTCGAAAATGTGAGTTTCACCACCATCTTTCTTTCTATCCGGACACTCATAAGATTTATGTCCGTTCTTCCCACAGACAAAACATTTCACTTCACCTCATCTGCCTCTTCCTCTTCCTCTAGCTCAAGGAAAAGTATTCCTATCATCATATTTCCCTCTCTGTGAGCTTCCTCCTCTCTCATGCTGAGTTTGAGGTTTCTTCCCCTCTTCTTGAGGTCTCTGAGTTCTGTCTTGGGAAATTGTTTTGCTTATGGTTTGGCTTCTGCCTCAACCTCTTTGACCTTGCTTTCGGCTCAGCTTCTCTTTAGCTTTCAGAGCCATATGATAAGAATATTCCACATTTCAAATTATCATCATGCTCATATCGTATTGGATTTCATATCTCAGACCATTCATGTACCTGGCAACCTTTTCATCATCGCTTTCCTGATGACCTACTCTGATGTTTATCTTGTAGAATTATTTAGTGTACTCTTTCACTTGCATCTTTTTCTGTCTCAAATTCTGCATCCTCCGAAATAGAGTAATTTGATAATCCTTGGGGCTGAATTTGGCTTTCATCTTCATAACCATTCTATCCCAACTCTTGATTTTCTGCTTGCCTTTGCAACGTCTGTCAACCTACAATTCATCCCACCATAATGCTGCATGCCCTTTAAGTCTTGTGACAACATGTTTGACCTTCTTATCTTCATCGACATCCTCATAGTCAAAATATTTATCTAGAGCTCTAGTCCAGTCTAGAAGCTCTTCAACATATAGGTTTCCCTCATACATGGGAATCTCCATCTTTGCCCTGGCACCTATCCTTGCAACAACCCTAAATAGGGGTTCATCTACAACATCTTCGACTGCGACTTCTTCTGCATGTCCATCTTCATTTTCACTTTCAGCCTCGCTGATATCCCCAGTGTCGACTGTGCGCCTCTGTGCTGTCTCCATGGCATCAAGACTGGCACGTAATTCACGCATTTCCCTTTCCACTGCTAGATCATGCATTGGTCTGTCTCTTCTTCTTGGTGGCATGGCTGAGAAATGTTCCTCTTCTCTATGCTACAGAAAGAAAAGACTCTTTCTGAGCTTTGATACCACTTTGTTACAGACCCCCAAACCCTCAGGTCCAAGGTCCGTGCAGGATCATTTTAATCTGCCCTTGAGTCTAATTGACTCTTTGATTTCCCCTCAGGGAAGATCTCATACACTCACTGTGTATCCATAGGTCCTTATGAATTGAGCCTACGTGAACGAACACCAGGCACCAACCCAAATCTCCTTGACCACAATGAATATCGCACCCTTCACTAATTCGGGACTTCGGGTCTCATAATTTCGCGATCCCTATTGTTGAGTTTCTCGGCCCTCTATTTCTGAAACTTGAAATGCCGATTCACTGAAATGTTTGGTAGAAAAGGTTGGATTCTCACAAAACTTTCCGTCGATTCAGAGTTTTAGAATTTGCGTCTTCGCGAATATTGATGCAAGGCTCCCAGTCCGTTGACCTCCGAACCTCAAAACAATCAACAAGGGTTGACTCCACCTATTTGACATAGACAAGCCACCTATCACCCTTGCGGTCCCCACCAGACAGATGCGCCACACACTCACGCGAGCTCTCGGCTCTCCCCACTTCACAACTCTGACAGTTGAAACTGACTCCTCTCAAACCCCGAGCTTCTGAAGTGCCGAAATCCAAAAAATCCATGCAATTTCCTATCGCAACTCACGATATTGGGACTTTCATTCCTCTATACTCAACTCCTTGTCATCAAGATCCCCGAAATACCGAAATGATCTGGCGACTTGTGTAAACATGATCAATGGTCCCTGTTGATTCTGGATCCTAGAGTGATGAGTTCCCCTGCCTCTAACCACCCTGCAACTTCGCTGGATCCCACGGTCCTCTCTATTTCATGAATTCTCGACAGAGAATTTCGACCGCTCATTACTCCTCGACGACTTCTGCGAAATGAACAAATGTTATTTCACCTCTGAAATTTTCTTCTGCAGAACGACTTCAACCCTTGTCTCCCTTTGAAGTAGTTCGATCTCCGTCCTCCTTTGAACACTTCGATGGAATTAACCCTCCTGAGCTTTCTCTTGGTAACTTCAAGCCTTAAAAGAACTCCTGCACCCACTCCTTGCGGTAACCTTTCGAATACTCCTGGGTATTCGACCTCTCGACTCTATGCACTCTCTGCAACAATAGTCCTTAAATCCTTCCCTTAGTTGATAAGTCCTAATATTTCAACTAGCCTGTGCACACCTTGCACGACTTCTGTGCTTCACCTGCACTTATACCGGAATGAGAACAATAGTATCCCTCCTTAGATTTTAGAGATAAACTTTGAACCCTTGTCAATGCACTCCTGGTGGACGTTTCACTGCACTCCTTGCAGGACTCTCCCTCAAGATGAGAAACAATTGAAACTCATTCACTTCCTCTCTCAGACTTCATATATTTAGCATGAAATCATACATTTAACACAGAATAACAACAAAAGCATAACAAAGAGAATAAAACAACTGTAAGAATACCATTCACCATGTATAGACAAAAAACATTATAACACCATGAAATCTGATTGAAAGATTCATATATTAATTCAAAGCTCCTATACATGGACTTCTTCTCTACAACTCTCTCTCTCTGAAGCTCTCTTCTTCTGTGCTATGCTAATGTGTTAATGTTACAATTGACTACAATACTACAAGAATGAGGGTGTCTATATCCATTTTTCCCTCCTACTCTCTAAACTGTCTATTCTTATTAATTCAAACCTACCTACTTTCATTAACTAGGATTAAATGCCTCTTACATTGACAGATGAGAGTGAATCACTCATGATCTGTTTACAATATGCAAGTACACTTCCCTTTAACCATTACATTAATGCCTTTTGTTTCAAAATTCAAAACGGGTCTTATGAAAACGTACTATTTTCTTCCCCCGCACGTCCAACTGCTCCTTGGGCTTATTTGTGTGCTTTAGGCTTTGTACGATGCTCCTGCATCATTGCGTTAACCTCCACCGAACCAGTACTATGATGGTTTTAATTGCTCAAGATCAGAACAACCCTCTGAGCCAAAATGAATTACGGTCAGGCTGGTAGGTGGGAAGACTTCCTCAAGAGTTAATGAGGGGATGGGGCAGACCGCCCATCTGTAAGGATTTTGGACTTGACCATAGACTGGGGATTCGAGCCACACACAATCTTGTTGAGGAAGGCAAGAAAGGAAGCATGGTGGTGGACAGAGGGAGACTTGCGAAGAATGCAGAGACGAGAGCAAAAACTCTCAGGTCCAAGGAGGGATTGAAAGAGAAATGAGTTATGATCATAGGGGATAGTTACTGAGTCAGGAGAGGGAGAGTAACCTTAGTCTTCATCTACTCTTGTATAAGGAGAAGGAGAGTAACCTTCATCCCTAACTTCCATTGAGCTGGAAGTGAGAGATTGAATCTCAAAGCATCATGGCTTAAGCTTGGGGGTGGCCAGTGATAAATCCTTTGGGAGTGACTGAGCCTATGGTTGGGTGGAAACGAGCACCCCTCTCAGAAGTCACATCACGCCTTATGGTTATGATAAGTGTTTTTATGTGCTGTGCTTTGAATTGGAAATAATGAATTGCATGCTTGTATTTTATATGCCTAAAATGATCCCTGTACTAAATGATTAAGTTATAAGTATGTGTTCGTTCCTTGAGAACTTTCATATCTGCTTTATTTCCTTATGCGCTAGTTTAATCTCTCAGAAGAACCTCGCAGAGAACTTCATCACCATCCTAGAGTTGCGTGAGTACTTCCTGATTTGGCAGAGGTTGAACCCCACAATCATTGCGAGGACAAAGTCCCATAATCTCAGGAGAGGTAGTACGTGTATGCACAGGCTCTCTGCGAGGTACGCATAGACCGAGAACCACTTAGGTTCTAGACTTGATGAAAGAGCGCAATAGGTGTGCAGAAGACCCTTCCAAGTGTTAAGTCCAGGAGAAAGAGCGCAACGCTCTTAAGTCCTTCATAACTGATGAATCTCATGAAGGATAACAAGATTCAAGTATCGAAAGGGAATACCCTTTTGTTTGGGAAATGAATATATGAGATTCATTCAGGAGGATCCAAGGTTTGTCATGACCGTTAGATTTGAAGAAGGAGAGCAGGCATTAATTCCTTGACCACTTCAGTCTTCGCAAGTTCGCACATCAGAAGATTTGCGTGTTAGCATAATCAAGTCTTTTGAAATCCGATGACATGAAATAACCTGGATCGTAGATGTAAGGATCTATCGGGACCCTCCTTGATGGTTGGATTTGGTGCTCCAAAATATCAAAATTTTGGAAGTCGGGAATGTGGAGGAAGTTATGACTTGGAGGTTGCAAGTTGTGATATCCTGACATCATTGCAACCATCCATCGGAAGGGACATGTGGCGAGAGATCAACATTTCCCTGACTCACAAGAGGAAAAATTCAAAGGGGAGAATAGTGAGAACCCGCGAGGCCCGAGTTCACAATTTTACAGTGGTCGTCAAATCTAGAGGAGCGCAAGCCATTGATTTGGTGCTCTGAAATATTGGCATTTTGGGAGTCGAGAGAACAGAGTTGAATCATATTGGGAGTTTCTGATATGCAAAATTGCGACGCAGTCTGGACCGTCGGAATGTGAGAGTCGAGGTGATTCACACGCAAGGACCTAATGTGCGATTTCACGATGCACCTTTTGATTAGGCTTGTGTTCATAGGTAATGGTCACGTGGAGGAGAATAAAGGAGGAGATAGCATGTGCTAGGCTCCTGTCGGGATTTTAGAGGTTGGGGAGAGTCGGGGTGACTCACATGTAGAATACCCGACATGCGAAGTCTCGAAACTCCTTTTGGGTAGGTAGGTGGTCACAACCCGTGGTTGTGTGAGATAAACTTACATTTGGTGCTTGTTCACGCAGACCGAGTTTCAAAAGGAACTAGTTTGGTTCGTATATAAGAAGGGTGCAGATTTGAATCGTCAATTTTGGACGTTATCGTCAAGATCGTGAGATCAACGATCTCGTAGATTTTCGGGGAAAGGAGCTATGAGGAGTTTAAGATGTTGAGGGCAGACCACAATTCAAACCGTGGTTTTGTCAAGAGGACACGTGGAGGGGGTGAGAGCATTGCGGGCCCAAAAACAGTTTGACCCCAAACCTCTTATGGCTATGACCGCAATCGCATGGTCATCGCCAAGGTCACATCAAGAGAGGGGGCTTATCAAACAAAATGAGTTAACGCCCGACACTATGAGTTTTCGTAGCAGGGAGAAATCGAAGGTCGCAGGTGCCCTTAAACCCACACCAAGAGACCGAAAGGTTCTGCGTTTAACTATAGAATGAGACCATCAAGGTCTCAAAGAATTGTTTGGCTTCAGAATTGGAGATCCTCGACCAAGAAGTTGGATTGGTTCCCTAGCATTCCAAATTAGGAACCATGAATGGAGATTCTGTCCTTTAAGAAAAGCGAAATTTTTTATTCCTCGTTGTGGGTGTGTTACAATTCCTAGCCCCAACTCAAGGGTGACTTGTTTTTGAGATCTGGAATAACAAGTATAAGGTTGGGTGGAACGTCCATCCCAAGCAACTGGTTTCACAACTATTTTAGAAAGATAAGTGTTTATCTATTTTATGAGTTAACTTAGGAGTTTAACCACTGTGCATTTTACTCTGTGAATATGAATGATTTATATGTCGTTGTAAATGATTTTATTTTCCACATTCATGTTATTTCAGCATGTTGTAGCTTTATATAGTTATGAGTATCTAAAAATGGTTAAATCTGTGTATAATTTGTACTTGGTAAGCTATAGACAATAATTTATCAGATTTTTTTTTCTCGAATTTATGTGTTTTTCTACAAGTAATGACTTAAAGAGGGCTTAGCAATATTAGGCAATTTTAATCAGATTTGCAAAAAAGAATTTGAATGATTAATGTCTTAAAGAGGGCTTAGCAATATTAGGCTATTTTAATCAGATTTGCAAAAAGACTTAGAATGATTAACGACTCATATCAATGTAGAGAATTTAAGAAAATTAGAAGCTTTTGGTTACATAAATAAAGTTTGTGGCTATGAAAGTTGATGAGAAATTAGGAGGTTGCAATTGACAACATGTCCCCATGCTAGATCAACTGGCTAATACTTTTCTCAAGAGTGTCATGCTACCAATGAAACAATAAATAAAAAAATAAAAATGAAAAGGAACATTGATTTTGAATGTTGCCAACAAGGAGAAAAGGAGAAGAAGAGCGCTATAGTTGGGGCATTGAAGAGACATGGAACATTGCTAGGGAATGTTACAAATCGGTATCAGAGCTCAAGATTCAACACTGAGCTTGTATGGGCCAAGAGCTAGCATGGATTGAGAAAATACATAGTTTCAAATTTGTATTGTGACGAATTTGGGGGAAAATGGTGAATTGGAGTGAAATATCCAAATTTATGGATAGATTCGAGTTAATTTGCTTCAAAACAATCAAAGAAGGGATTAATGGCATTGAGTTATAGGTTGTAGAGTTGAATTTGGCCCAGAGGGTTGAATTCTATGTTTTTCATGGCGATAGAGAAGTTTTGTGATCAATGGCCTAAATTTATTCGTTTGTAAGAATCAACGACCTATATTCAGTTGCATAGTTCGAAAAGGGCATTTCTGACAAGCTTTCAGAAAGAGGGCTTCAGGAAATTTCTAGATTACAATTTTTAGACTATAGTAGTGACTGGAGATCCTTAGGATCGATGTTCTATTTTTTCGAGGATTTAAAAAAAATAAAAATTATTTATTAAAAGTTTTATTGAAATTTTACATTTTTTTAAAGTAATTATTGTTTAATTTTTTAAGATGGTAAAGATTTGAAAGGCCAATATTTTATATTTTGATTTTTCATTTTAATGAAAATGTTTACTTAATTTACTCTCTTGTCACTTAAAATAAAACTATTTTTATGATTTTTCATCTTTGAAAGTTTCATGATTGTATGTCCTTCCAATTGAAATTAAAACCAACCCTTCAAATTTAATAACTAATGGTAGGTATTCCAAACATATAAAATTGACAATGAATACATATACACACTTAGGTAGTGTAATAGTTTCACTCAAATGTATTTTAATATGTTTTTCATTATCATTGTCAAAACATCCAATCCAAGGGATACCATTCATATTTAATAACTGTTTCCCAAACGTGTAAAGTTGGCATGTACATCATTGCATGCACATACAAGCACTTAAGTAGTGTAGTACTTTCACTTAAATGTATTTCCCTTTCATTGTCAAAACATTAGATACAATGGATACATGGCTTCCTCACTTGAAATATCTACATAGCACGAGAACAATATGGAGGACGTATTTATGAACATGAAGCAAAAAACACTATTTTGCAAACAAGGAAGATGCATGACAAGAACATGTGATTTTCCTTTTGTATAGTTTTTTTAGGTATGTATATGGAAACAAATATGCCACAAAGTATTGCACATTGACAAAGTTCGTAGATAGAAAAGAAAAGCCAACCTAGTTAAAATGGCCACCAACGACTTTTAAAAAATGCATTGGGATGCATGAAACATGAACATAAGCTTTAAAAAAACATTTAAACGGATATGTTAGAAAACCATGGACGATTTGAACAAATGAAAATGAGGTTTATTTGTTGAATAAGTGCATAAAGTTGCAAACCTATTCCTTCAAGGAACATATCACGTTGCAAAATGTTTTCTTAACGACATTAAAAAAAATACTACAATTATATGAATGGTTGGAGCTCTTTTTCCATGCTAAAACATATTATAAGTATCGCCACACCTTGAATTCAGTGGCATTGTAATACAATTCACAAAAATATGGAAAAGTTGATGCTATAAAGAAGCATACGATGTTGAATTGTTATTTTTGACAAGTTGGTTAGTATGTCTAGAGAATCCCATTCGAGGATATTAAACAAATCCATATAGGTCTCATCATTTGTATAGCACCAAAGATACATGGTATCATTTCCATGTTACAACAAAGATACATGGTAGAAACAATCCATAAAATGTATGCAATTTTGCTATTAAAAAGAAATCACTCAACATTGAAATCAATGGTAGTGAACAAATGCAAAATCAAACCTTGCTAAACTCAACATTGAAATCAATGGTAGTGAACAAATGCAAAATCAAACCTTGCTAAACAATGTACAGGTGTGCATCAACAACCATGATAGGTTTCAACAATTTATCAACAATACAAGTAAAGAAACTAAAGCATGTCAATGATATGCACCAAATAGAGTAAATCACAATCAATAAATATGAAATGTGTAATTACAAATCGATGGTACAATGACCATACTATAGATAAGCACAATCCTTAAGGTAGCACAAAAGAAGAATGACCTTCTTTCCTCTCATTAATTATGTTGATAGTTTGTCACTAGGGGGTGTTAGCTAAAAGAGCTTGTGTCCAAAGCAAGATGAATTTTCCATGCAACTATGGTGCATGGAGAACTAAACTAAATAGGGTAGTCATTTCCTAAGGAGAGGCAAAACAATTTGGTATCCTGGAATTATAGCCACATGAACAAACATCCCCAAATTAATTAAGCAAAGATCCATGAAAGGAAAACTCAAAACATCTATTTGCAACCTAGCTTTTGATAAAAAAAAATCAAGACAAAATGTATCAAACAAGCCACAATGGTGATGAAGACCATTAAACCATAAGAACACAACCATGACAAACCATTAGGGCAATAACATGCATAAAACAATCTAATTAAGGCACTGTGATATCATGAACCATGCTAAGAATTATGTTTGTTCCAACCACATCAACCACTAGAGATATAGAAAACATCTATCCATCTGATAAAAACATCTATCCATCTGATAAAACCCACTCACCAATTGATATAAATTTGCAAGATAATGTTCTTGTTGGTATCGGGATAGGGGGAGGATCCATTATGAACAAGAGGGTTATGAACAAGAGGGTTTGTTCACTTACAACTATGGCTCATGGAAAATTAGGGTATGGAAGGCAAGAATTTGCTAAAGAGAAACAAAAGAGAAAGGAATATAATTTATCCTTGAATTATTTGTTTCTTTTGTATATGGGAAAATTGACAACTAGGTCACAATCGTGCTCGCTGATTCCAACAACTACCACTATAACCTCCAGGTGTGCCCATGCTGCCCTATAAGCGACACATAAGGTAAGATGAGGTTTCGAGCCAATGAACTCACATAATGGAGTGCCTTAACAACATGGAACATTTTAGGGGCTATATATTGACCATGGGCTAATTTTCCATGCTTTTTCCCCAAAAAAGATTTGCCAATTTCCATTTTTTCTAAAAATGATTTGCCCAAATTTTATAGAATAAATTCTTTTTACCTAAGAAATAACCCAAATTTATAGAAATGATATAAAATCCTTAGAAATTTGAATATTTTTACAAAAAAAATCTCCAATGCACTCCATCACTCATTGTTCTACACCTGAAGGGGATTAAAAATTTGAAGGACATGTGGGTGGGATTTGATCCACTTATGTGTGCATAAGCCACAATACCATTTAATATAATTTTAATATAATATCTCTGGGTGCAACCACATGTTTGACCACTACCTCAAGGTGCCCGCATGGCTTGAGGTTAGCCTCTCATGGGAATTGAACCTTTCCTAACGGTAGAAAACTCCTCGCTTTCACGTTGGATCCAATCCCTTTGGGCACAATATCCTTGAATTATGGTAACAAGAGCATTCTCAATTATTTGGGAAAACTTTGGAGCTAATGAAATTGCCAAAAGATCTATTTGAGGAAAATGCATATGAGGCTATTGAAACAAATATAGTACTAGATTCAAAATGTTTTGAGAATCCCTAGGTTAACAGAATCATTTTACTAGAAATCTATTTCAGCACTCAACTATCTTTGTTTGTATTTAAATGCAACTAACATACAACATTAAGTGCATTAGCGACCAACATAGGCCCATGTAACCCTAATTTTTAAATTTTAAAGGAATTAGAAAATATATGCAACACACATTCATTTACAAAACAACACATTCAAATTAAAACTAGCATTTCCATGTACCAATGCATCAAGTAGAGATAAGGCTTCTTGTGTTCCATAATGTTGACAACAAGCAATTATAATTTGAGACAACCACACCCCCGACTCATTGCACCTTTGCGAATTGAGACAAGGAAACAATATGGTTCAATAGTCTATGCCTCACTTTTGGTGAAATGATGAAAGTAGTGATAAGGGAGGCATACAAATCAATGCAAGGAGAACAACTAAAAAAAGGCAATAGCCTTGATGCATGAACACAACCTCATTTTAATAATGTTGCTATCAAATATTAGTTTGATGACAACATAACCCACCATACAACATAACAAGAACATACTAAAAATTACGCAAATAACATGGCTTGAAACACACCTGTGAGCCACAAAGGGTCCACCATCAACCACCAATGTAAATCCAAACCAAGTTACACTCACCACAATAAAGAAAGAAAACAACACCAAGGAGCCACCACCAAAAATTCGAAACAACCACTCCTCCCCTCTCGTATGGTTGTAAGTAGCTTGGATGATGGTAAAATGATATCAAGAGAAGGAGTTCTCTTGAGGTCTAGGGAAAATTCGACAAGATGCACTTACTTGTGAATGGATGGATATGGAGATGAAGAGACCTATTGTTTTTTATAACCAAAATAATGGTTAAACCCTTTGACATGGTCATAATAAATGATGATTTGTTGATCATATCAAGTTTAAAAACTATTTTTAAGGTTACGATAACTCCACTTTCGAGTATGCTACTTTTCTAGAAAATTATGAGCATAAACAATAAAAAATGGAGCTTTTTCGAGCCCTTGTAGATTTTTGCGGTGAAATCTACAAGGATAACACACTTTTTGGGGTAAACAATGTGTTGTGATCCTAGGAGGATGAGGTTTGGGAATGTGTTTCCTTAGGTCAAATTGAGGTGGAATGTGGTGGAGAGAGTGATGCACAAGCTCATGGCATATTGAGATAAGCTCATGAACTTAGTACACGTGAGCTATTTTTGGGTGAAAACAACACTATCCGTTAAAACCAAGCTACCACTCTGCAAGTGGTCTCAACAACCCAATATAGACATGAAAACACTAAAAAACCATGGTTCCAAACCAATAGAATTGGAAGAACAATGGAAAAGATACCCACACAACGACCACACCACTGACAATATCAACCAATTACACCCCTAGCACACTGTGCCTTGACTGCAAAAAATGAAAAGCAATGAAACAGAGATGAGCCACATGCAAGCAATTAAAAATGCAGATGAACAAACCAATAGGCAAGACAATAGTGCCATGGATGAACGCAATGACCAATAAATCTATAATGATGGTGGGGATAATCCCACATATATGTTAGCCAACTGAAACCCCAATGAACCCTCATCCTCTTGACACCCAATGCTCTTCCTACCAACAAAGAGACTAGGGACAATTTACCAAGGAGAAATTTGAGCATGACGATGAGAGCTAAACACATCACACCAAGCGAGGGGGATGATAACCAAACACAATGCATTGCGACATAGGAGTGAAGCCATATAGATCAATCCAAAAGTAGGTGCGTGCCTCCTCCTCATCCCAACAATGTAATGAACCAATGTGCAAGGGGATGGACACCCCTACATTCAATGTAGAGAAATATTACCCTTGTAGGTAAGCAATACACATCCATCACCACCCTCACATTTTAATTGTAATAGTTGCTTATAAAAAAAATTTAGCACTTAAAAGACCTAAAGTTTAAATGGTCACATTACCATTGCAAGAGGAAGAAGGTTAGAAAAACTAATAATGTGTATTTAAAAAAAAATAATAATAAAAAAATAATTTAGATCTTAGTGATAAACTCTTCTATATTTGTTGGGAAAGAGGTTACATTTTTATTGGGGTAGTATCTAGTCTCATGTATGGGATTAAAGATATATGCTACTTAAAATCTCATGACCCCATTATTGTAGCCTCATCCACGACACCATGGAATATTGGCTTTCTTGTAGATACTATCTAGGTTGAAACGCCTTTTGGTCATGGAGTAAGACCTAAAATTGCTTTTGATTTCCTAAGAGCTCATTTTACTCTAACTTAAGGAAATAGGGTAATGACCCAAGACTTAGAGGAATATTGTAGTAGTGAAAGCCTACCCTCTTACATACCATTAGTGGGTTATTTCATGTGGCATGGTTTCCCTGAATAACAATGATGAGTTAGCTTGCATTCATGGATATCTGCTAGTGATGGCTCTCCTCAGTATGGGTTCACCACTGAGTTGTGATATAATCATTATCCTTGCTCTGGGTTGACCAGTGATTTATGATAGGTTTTTCCAAGTTCACAATAATTAAAAATAAAATAAAATAACTCTTCCATGTGAATTTCTCACCTAAGTAAGAGGTTAAAGTGTCAAGGTACCAAGTTTCATTTACGGAACTAAGACCAAATGCTAGCTACTACACACCACATGACCCCACTAGAGGTAGCTTCAATGAAAATGAGAAGAGACATCCATTTTCTTTTCTTGTAACACTATCTACGAAGTGGCTCTTCAAGAAATTGTTAGATTCCCACATTTTAGTGATTATTTTTTATGGGAACATTTGCTCGAAATCCTACAAGAAATTGTTAGATTCCTAGGTTTGAGTGATTATTTTTGTATAATTTAATTCTAGTGCCCTAGGGTTTTAAACCATTTCGTAGAACAGTTAGACAAAGCCATAATCAAATTCAACATTAAGTTAGGATGGGTTTTACCCCTTAAAAAATACACTCTTCCCAATAATATCAAATCTACCACAAGTTTCAATAGTCCCTCTAGTGATTATAATAAGCTCAATCTAATTGTTCTACCTTTTTGAGATATTTAAAATCTTGCTAGAAATTATTGAATATGTAGATTTGAGTGGTTAATTCTTATAATTCTAATGCTCCAAGAATTTTTCAATAAGCTGAATCCATTTCTATATTAAAAAATACAATTTAAAAAACAAAAAATTATGATTTCTTATGTAAATTTAGATGAAAAAAATTAAAAATTTAAAACAGTTAGAAAACAAACACAGTTAGTGAAGTGATTGATAACAAATTTCTTTTCTCTTTTCTTTAATAATTTGACAACCCCAACTTCGCTGATAAATTTCTTCGTAAAAGACAACACCATTATAATACGATCTTGAAGTGATTAATAATAAATTTCTTCGTAAATATAGTGATTGGGAGACGTGAAATTTAAGGCTTTATCTACCACTATCGTTTGGACATTTAACAACATGCACGTGAAGTACCTGTAGTTTGGACATTTAACAAAATGCATGTGAATTACCTGTTTCAGACACTTCCAGATTGTTCGTGAGGGGTTTTATCATGACTTTAGGTTTAGCAATCTCTTATTTTGGCAGGAGCGACATAAATCACTTATTTTTGTTGGGTACTGGTATCCCTCCACGGGATTTTCCCGTGATGTCAGCAGCAACGACAACCCAACAAACAAAATGAGCATCATTAAACCTCGAGTAATTAAGGGGAACATGGTTGAGTTGCGGAACACTTGAAAATGCAGTGGCCACGTCTACTCAAGGCTAAGGCGAAGAGTTTCATTGGATCATTCATGATATCCCTAGAACAACCACATGTTGAGTTTGAGTTTGACCTACTACGTAGATAATTACGCATGATCTGTTCAACGTGTAACCAATATTTAAGCAATATCCATCATAGATACTATGGCAAGAAATGTGCATTACTTGCATCCATGAAGACAAACTGTGTCAAGCATTTCAGGGGCATTAGTAATGGAAAGGTCTGCAACTGGTGGTATTGTAACGTGCTTCAACATTTTGCTGGCGTTATTATGTCCAACAAAATTAGGTTACTCAGTGCAGATGAACCCCAACAAACCGCTGGTGCCCGCCCTCTATATATTTGGGGACTCGACTGTAGATCTGGAAAAAACAATGGACTTGAAACAATTTTCAGGGCCAACTTTCTTCCATATGGGAGAGATTTCGTGGATCATAAATGATAAATTGTGAAGCAAGAAATGCAGAGAGAAAGAATAGAACAGAAAATAGCATATTAGAATATAAGAAGAAGAGTACAAAACAAGTACATGAAGAAGATACGAAGAAGTTAGTCCTATGCAAAGGGAAATAACTGAGCTAAATAGGCTCAAGAAAATCAAGAATAGAACGTACAGTTGGCCAGGACAGCTGGAAGTATACAATCAGCCTGTTGAGGTTACATTATATTTAACACTCCCTCTTAAACTCAATAGTTATAGATATCAACACTGATTATACCTAAGTGCTGTCTCTGAAAATCAAAAACCAATTTTCCTAGTGGCTTTGTAAAGATATCAACAAGCTCATTTCGAGAACCACAAAATTGTAGTGCAATATCACCATTATTGACTAGCTCACGTATGAAATGAAAACGAGTGTCAATGTGTTTGCTTTTCTTGTGAAACACATGATTTTTGGATAGAGCAATTACTGAAGTATTGTCACAGAAAATAGGAGTTGGATCCTTTTCTGTATGTGACATATCTTTCAGTATTCTTCTCAGCCACACAACTTGATAGGAAGCTGAGGTACCAACGACATACTCTGCCTCTGCAGAAGAAATTGAAACAATTGGCTGCTTCTTTGATGCCCATGAGATCAGGTTCGTGCCCAGTTGAAAAACATGTCCATATGTGTTTTTCCTGTCATCTAGGCTGCCTGCAAAATCACTGTCCGTGTAACCAGAAAGTTGATTACTATCAAATTTAGTGTACCATAAGCCAAAATTGAGAGTTCCTGCAACATATTTCAAATTTCGTTTCGCCATTTTCCAATGAGAATCTTTTGGCGATTCAATGAATCTGAAAACAAGGCTGGTTGCATTCATAATGTCAAGCCTAGTTGCTGTAAGATACAACAAAATGCCTACTAAGCTTTTGTACAGAGTAGGGTCCACTATAGGGCCTTCATATTTCTTGCTCAATTTTGTGCCTAGGGGTATAGGGGTTTCTGCTGGATTGCATTCTTCCATGTAGAATATTTTGATGATGTCTGCTGCATACTTTTTCTGACAGACAAAAATGCCTTTGGTTGATTGATCAACTTCAATCCCTAAAAAAAATTTCATTATGCTAAGATCTGTCATCTCAAACTCAGATTGCATGGCATGTTTAAAATTTGTTAACTCAAGATTTTCCGTATAGATCATGTCATCAACATATAAACATACAATCAAAATTTTACCGTGCTGATCTGTTTTGGTGTAAAGAGTTGGCTCATTTTGACTTCTGCTGAAACCACTTTTGATCAGGTAAGTGTTAATTCTGCTGTACCAAGCTCTTGGAGCTTGCTTTAATCCATACAAGGCTTTCTTCAACTGATATACTTTGGCTGACTGCTCTTGGACTTCAAATCCAGGTGGTTGATCGACATAAACTTCTTCTTCTAAGAAACCATTCAGGAATGCTGACTTGACATCCATCTGGTATACTTGCCATTTGTGTTGGGCTTCTATGGCCAATAGAGTCCTTACAGTGTCTAATCTTGCTACTAGAGAAAAAGTTTCACCATAATCAGTACCTGGTTGTTGTGAGAATCTTTTGGCAACAAGTCTTGCCTTGTGTTTTTCAATCTGCCCTTTTTCATTGAGTTTAGTTTTGTAAACCCACTTGACACCAATACTCTTCTTGTGACTTGGAAAATCAACAAGATCTCACATCTTGTTCTTCTCAATGGAGTCAATTTCTTGGTTCATGGATTGAACCCAATGTGACTCCTTAGCTGCTTCCTTAAAAGATGTAGGTTGACATGACATTAAAGCAAAAAGGTTGTGCTGTTCAAAGTCATCCAACTGCTGATGGATTTCTCTCAAACTTTGAGTTCTCTGATTTTGTGGTTCAGAGAATGATTCTCTGCTGGAAGTTGAGTTATCCTGAGAATTTTCAGGTTGTCTTTGTACTTGCAATCTTGGAAGAATAGTTTGAGGTACTTGCTGTCCTGAATTTTCTGCGTTTTCAGAACTTGGCAGCAATGGATTTTGACTGTCCATTTGTTGATTTTCTAAATCATTCTAGAATTGATTTTCCAGAAATTTTACATCTCTGCTGAGAATTAGTTTCTTGGAGATTGGATTGTAAAGCCTGTAAGCTTTAGATGTTTCACTATATCCAGTGAAAATACATTTCTCACTTTTGTCATCAAGTTTC
>ML801238.1:9283-27821 GCA_009831015.1 Picea engelmannii | reverse complement strand
TCTTGCCATATTCATTATTGTCTGATTTTTTCTTTCAGCCACTCCATTCTGTTGTGGAGTATACCTGGTTGTTGTTTGCATGATAATGCCTTGTGATTTGCAGAAATTTGCAAATTATTTGGAGTTGTATTCTCCTCCTCCATATGACCTGAGTGCTTTGATATATTTGCCACTCTGTTTTTCATCTTCTGCCTTGAATTCTTTGAATTTTGCAAAAGTTTCAGACTTGTGTCTGAGAAAATAGATCCATATTTTTCTGCTGAAATCATCAATAAACGTTAGAAAATAAAAGATGCCACCTATGGACTTTGTTTGCATTGGTCCACATAGGTCAGTGTGAACAAGTTCAAGATGCTGCTTGGCTTGATTGGAAGAATGTGGAAAACTAGTTCTCTTATGTTTTCCATGTATGCATGACTCACATGGGGGAATTTGCTCTTTAAATATAGGGAGACCTTTGAGCATGGAGTTCTTGTGAAGAAGACTTAGACTCTGAAATGGTAGATGTCCAAATCTTGTATGCCAAACCATTTTTTCATTTAGGGTAGATGCACTCTGTGCATATGGTTGACTCAGATTTGCAGTTTTGAGGGTAAGGGGAAACATCTTATTCAGAGTCATATGGATTTCAGAAATCAATTTTCTGCTGGGGTTTTTGTCATATATTTTGCATGATGCTCCCTCAAAAAGTACCTTATATCCACGTTCAATGAGTTGTCCTACACTTAGCAAATTATGTTTCAGATCTGGAACATGATAGACATTGTTTATGTATTTCTTTACATTCTATTTAGTAAGAATATGAACAGTTCCTTTTCCTTGAACTTTGACTAAGTAATCATTTCCAAGTGTAATATCATATGAGATTGAAGAATCAATGCATGAAAGTAAATCTTTGTTACCTATCTTGTGATTGTTGCATCCATTGTCCAACAACCAGATATCTTTAGGTTGTTCTTCAGTCTTGTGGCATGAGAGAAACATACCTCCTGAGGTTTCTCCCGTGTGATTTGACACATGTGCTCTGCCTGAGGGCTGATCTGCTTTCTTCTTCCTGCATTCAGATTCATAATGCCCATAATTTTGCAGTAATAACATTGTATGCTTGATTTCGCATTTGATCTTCTCCCTCTGCCTCTTTGAGGCTGGAAATTCTGATGTTGATTTTGTTGTTGTTGTCTTTGATCTTGGAAATTTTGATTCAGATACTGTTGTCTATTACCTCCACTGGAGTGAGGGTTACTTTGATTGCTCCCTCTTCCTTGGTGACCTTTGCTTCTTCCTCTGCCTCTCCCTCTGCTGAAGGAGAATTGATTTTTGAAAGAATTGGAGATTAACTCATCTGTGAGATGCAGTCTGGTCTCATGTGTCACCAGAGAACCAATTAATTCATCTGTTGAATAACATGACAAATCCTTGGATTCAAGGATTGCTGTTACAACCATTTCAAATTTCTTTGGTAAACTTCTAAGGATTTTCTCAACAATTCATTGATCAGTCATGGTTTCACCAATCATTTTGATCTGGTTCACGATGCCCATGACTCTGGTCATGAATTGATCCACATTTTCAGACTCTGTCATCCTTAGAGTCTCGAATTGCGTCCTCAAGGTCTGCAGTTTAATTGTTTTGACCCTGTCATTTCCTTGGTAGGAAGATTTAAGGATGTCCCAGGCCTGTTTTGAAGTACCAACACCTGTGATTTTTGAGAAAATCGAGTCATCCATAGAATTTTGAATACAAAATTTAGCTTTATTTTCTCTGTTTCTCTGCGTTGCCTGAGCAATTTTCTACTGATTAGTCATGGTGGATAGGTCTGCTGGATCTGGTTCCACATATCCATGATCCACTGGATCCCAACACTCTTGTGCTTGCAAGAAGGATCTCATCCGAAGAGACAAGAACTCAGAGTTCTTTCCAAGAAGAATCGGACCCTGAGTTGGTCCTAAATTGCTAGACGTCGCCATCTTTTAAAGAATTCAACAAAACAGGAAAAAAAAAAATCTTACTTACCTGTCTCCTGCGTGTAATTTACAGTGACTTCGGAACTCTGTGATTCAAAATTTCGCGAGTTTCGACTTCGCGAGTTTTGGTTTCGTGACTCAAACACGCGACCTTTTGGTCTCTTGACTTCCGAAAAGACGATTCTCGAAATGCCGAGTCTCGATGTCCTTCTTTCGTGCTGTCAAGACTTCAAATGCCGAAATGCTGAAATGTGCCTGTTGGACAATCAACGGTCCAGATCCTATCGGGATTTCACAAATCAGTATTTCACCACTCATGATTCCTCGTCACGTTGCGCTTCCAAAATGCGAATTCCAAATTGCCGATTTTGCTGAAATCGCTTTTTTGGAAAATTTCTCGAGATCCTGGATTGATGCCACGCGTCACCAAAAGATGGACGGTCCTCGTCGTTTTTTGATTTCGCGACTTGCGACTCCAAATCCTTTGTCAAGTTGAAACCCCGATAGTCGATATGCCGACAGTTTCCTCGATCTCTGCCATGTGTCCGAACGAATGGACGGCTGTGATATTTTCGGGATTTCGGGACTTTCGTCATGGAGTGTTGCGACCTTTCGTCAACAAGACCTCCGATATCCTGAACTCCGAAATGCCGAAATGATGGCACTTGGATCTGCTGCCACTTGTCCTTTGAGATGGAGGACTCACAATCCTCTCGGGATTTCGCGATACGTGATGTAGGGATTTTGCGTATCGGGGTTTTGGAGAGCAGTCTCCTTCGCTCGTCCAACTCCCGATCTTCGATTTTGAGATCGGATCAGATTGACGACTCACAATCTATCTCGATCCAATGGTCCTAAATAACTTGTGATTTCGTAATTCGCGAATTCTCACGACTGCCTTTTGACCTTTACACCTTGCGAGTCAGCGAAAAGCTGAGATCTCGCCATGTGTCTCTTGATGGACGGTCCAAATGATTTCGGGATTTCACGACTTCACAAGACAAAATTTCTCCTGTACGCTCCAGAGGATTAAACCTCATGCACTTTCTCACGGATCCAATGACTGTCGGTCCTCTGCGTAAGATTTAATGGCTAAAATTCTTTCGCCTTTTCCACGCTCTCCTCGTCCCTTCTGAACTGGATTTCTGCCTCAGAGATTTTTTTTTCTTTCTTTTTCGGAGGACGGATCTTATTGCTGTGTCGACTATTCTTTGCTCCTCTGACGCGATCTTTGCTGTGTTTGAAAGAATTTTCTCCTGCGGAAGAAAAATTCGTGAATCTTTCAAAGATTTGAAAGAATTTCACGATTTCTTTGTTCTCTGCTGCAATCTTTGACAGATTTGAGCGAATTCCGAAATGCTTTAAACGCCTCTTCTTTCTACAACTATCTTTCACAAATTTGAACAAATGATTTGAATTCTTCAAGAGTTCCCACCTCCTGCAACTCTTCTTCATGAATCTTTGATGATTCTTTGAATGAACAATAATATTTTCTATTTCTTCCTTTTTAGTCTCTGCTTCCTTCTCATGTTTCTGCTCCTTGAAACTTTCAAGCGTAGTATGCTCTGCGACCTCGCGTGAGCTTCTTATGCTAATATTTTGAGCATATGACAGTCTGCTTCCTAGCGTGAGCTTCCTGCAAAGATCTTTTGAGAGTATGAACAGACAACTCTCCAAACCTTGTGAAAAGTTTGTGTCGAATTCTCTCAAGATCCATGTAAACTCTGCGCTGTTTGAGGATCGTGTTGCTCTCCAGCCTGTGTGAAGAAGCTTACTACTGTAGCTATGATACCATGATAAATTGTGAAGCAAGAAATGCAGAGAGAAAGAATAGAACATAAAACAATATATTAGAATATAAGAATAAGAGTACAAAACGAGTACATGAAGAAGATATGAAGAAGTTATTCCTATGCAAAGGGAAATAACTGAGCTAAATAGGCTCAAGCAAATCAAGAATAGAAAGTGTAGCTGGCCAAGACAACTGGCAGTGTACAGTCAGCCTGTTGAGGTTACATTATATTTAACAATAAACCCACTGGTCGATTTACCAACGGAAAATTGGTAACATATATACTATGTATGACCCCAAGGTCAACTAATTAGTGATCTGTAGAATTAAAAACACATAATAGCGTGGTTGTCATTCTGGTGCAGTTTGTCTTAAAATAATCTTTTAGCAACAAAGGATAAGACTTCAGTTATTATATGAAATTTTGGAATGTAATGAGAGTTTGATTAATAACTCTTGATAATAATGTTATTTTAACCATTTCAAACTCTATACAACTGGTCTAATAGGCCTCCCTGATTTGTTAAATATATTGTAACCTCAACAGTCTGACTGTACACTGCCAGCTGTTCTGGACAACTGTACTTTCTATTTTTGTCTTGCTTGAGCCTATTTAGCTCAACCATCTCTCTTTGTATTGTATCTTCTCTTCTTCATACATTTGAATATACTATTCTATTCTTTTCTCTCTGCATTTCTCTTTGCTTCACAATTTATCATGGTATTAGAGCTTCAACAGTAAACCTCTTCACATAGTCTGGAGAGCAACACAATCCTCACAACACAGAGCTTCACGGATCTTGAGAGCACGTGACACAGTCTCTTTCACAAGGTTTGGAGAGCCGTCCATCATACTCTCAAAAGATCCTCGCAGAAAACTTCCATGAGGAAGAAGACTGTCTTACGTTCAAAAGATCAAGGTAGAAAGCTTGCAGAGGTTGCAGAGAGTACAACGCTCGAAAGATCGAGGAAGCAGAGACCGAGAAAGAAGAAACTTTAAAGATTCATGCACATCTTTCAAGAATAATCAAAGATTGACGAAGAAGAGATGCAGAATGGAAGAACGTTTAAAGAACTCAAAGAATTCGTTCAAAATAGTTAAAGATTGCTGCAAAAAGCAGCATCCTTTAAAGTTTTTCGAAATTCGCTCAAATCTGTTAAAGATTGAAGAAGTGATCAAAGAATCCGTGTATTTCTTTCAAATCTTTGAAAGTTTCATAGATCTTCCTTCCACAGGAGCAAAGAACACGTCTCAGGTTCAAAGAACAACCGTCGCGGCCGTAAGATTCGTCTTGAGAATGGATCCGAAGCGGGAAACCAATTCAGAAGGGATGAAGAGAGCGCATAAAAGGCGAAAGATTTTCAGCCGTTAGATCTTGTGCAGAGGCCCGACAACCGTTGGATCCAAAAAAAAGTGCACGAGGTTTAATCCTCTGCAGCACCAAGGAATTTTTGACCTGTGAAGTCTCAACATCATCTGGACCGTCCATCAAGAGACACGTGGCGAGATCTCGACACTTCCCTAACTCGCAAGGTGTAAAGGTCAGAAGATTGTCGTGAGAATTCGCGAATCACGAAATTCCGAGTCATTCTGGACCATTGGATCGTGAAAGATCGTGAGCCATCGATCTTGTCCCATCGCAAAATCGGTAATCGAGAGTTGGACGTGCAAAGGTGATTGCACTCCAAAAGCTTCGATACGTGATATCGCAAAATCCCGAGAGGACTTGTGAGCCATCCATCTCAGAGGATAGGTGGCAGCAAATTCAAGTGTCCTCAAATCAACATTTCAGAGTTCACGGTTTTGAAAGATCGTCGCAACAAGAGTTCTAAACTCGCGAAATCGCAATTCAAGAAATAGCGATAATATCATAGCCGTCCATTTGACCGGACACGTGGCGGACATCGAGGAAACCGTCGACATTTCGGCATCCAGAGTTCTCAAGTTGACAAAAAATTTGGCATCGCAAGTCGCGAAACGACGCAGAACGTCCATCTTGAGGGGATGCGTGGTGAAAATCCAAGGACTTGGAAAAGTTTCGATAGAGGAGAGTCCATCGGCACATTGGGATTCGACGTTTCGCGAATCCTGCAGACAAGAAACACGAGCATTTCGGAACTGCGAAGTCCGAAATCTCGACAGGAGGAAAGCCCTATTGTAGGGCCCAACTGACGTCATCTCGTCAAAACAAGGGATTGGGAATCTCTACGGTGAAACCCCCGAAGCAGACTTGAGCCGTCCATATGTTGGGATGCGTGGCAGAGATCGAGGCTTTCGAAAAATTTCCCGAAAGCAGAGTCCATCGGCATTACGAGATTCGACAAATCGCGGATCCTGGAGACGAGAAGTCCGGAACAGAACAAATCACGAAATCACGAGGAGAAATAAGGACCGTCCAATATAGGAGGACACGTGGCGGAGATCAAGGAATTGGAAAGTCCCGAAAGGAAAGCGCCATCGGTAAATCAGAGATCGGGGAATCGAGGAGTCATAAGAGCTCATCATCAGGGTTCACGAAGTCTCGATTCGCGATATCCCGATAAGATCTGGACCATCAGATCATCAGCATATCTGGACCGTTGATTTGTTCAAAGGAAAATCTCGGCATTTCGGCAATTTGAAAGGCAAAAAACCCAAAAAGCCCGTAGCGCTTTAACATTAAAGCGTGTGGTCACATTGCACAGTGACTAAGGCCAATTCAAGGCCGATAAGCTCTTTTCGTCCATCGACAAATCGACGTTTCGGCGAACGCAGGTAAAATACGAAAATTCCCCTCTGTTTTCACTGCAAATTAAAAAAAAAAAAATGGCGTCGTCTAGCAATTTAGGACCAACTCAGGGTACGATTCTACTTGGAAAGAATTACGAGTTTTGGTCTCTTCGGATGAGATCGTTCTTGCAAGCACAAGAGTCCTGGGAACCAGTGGATCTTGGATATGTGGAACCAGATCCAGCAACCCTTTCTGCTATGACCAATCCGCAACGAATTGCTCAGGCAACGCAAAGAAACAGAGAAAATAAAGCTAAATTCTGGATTCAAAATTCTGTGGATGACTCGATTTTTTCATAAATCACAGGCGCTAGTACTTCAAAACAGGCCTGGGACATCCTTAAATCTTCCTACCAAGGAAATGCAGGGTCAAAACAGTTAAACTGCAGACCTTGTGGATGCAATTCCAGACTCTAAGGATGACAGAGTCTAAGGATGAAGAGGTATGTTTCTCTCATGCCACAAGACTGAAGAATAACCTAAAGATCTCTGGTTGATGGATAGTGGATGCAACAATCACATGACAGGTAACAAAGAATTACTTTCATGCATTGATTCTTCAATCTCATCTGATATTACACTTGGAAATGATTATTTAGTCAAAGTTCAAGGAAAAAGAACTATTCCTATTCTTACTAAACAGAATGTCAAGAAAGACATATACAATGTCTATCATGTTCCAGATCTGAAACATAATTTTCTAAGTGTAGGACAACTCATTGAACATGGCTATAAGGTACTTTTTGAGGGAACATCTTGTAAGATATATGACAAAATCCTAAGTAGAAAATTGATTTCTGAAATCCATATGACTCCAAATAGGATGTTTCCCCTTACCCTCAGAACTGCAAATCTGAGTCAACCATATGCACAGAGTGCATCTACCCTGAATGAAACTATGGTTTGGCATACAAGATTTGAACATCTACCATTTCAGAGTCTAAGTCTTCTTCAGAAGCACTCCATGGTCAAAGGTCTTCCCATCTTTAAAGAGAAAATTCCCCCATGTGAGTCTTGCATACTTGAAAAACATAAGAGAACTAATTTTCCATAGTCTTCCAATCAACCCAAACAACATCTTGAACTTGTTCACATTGACCTATGTGGACCAATGCAAACAGAGTCAATAGGTGGTAGCTTTTACTTTCTAACGTTTATTGATGATTTCAGCAGAAAAATATGGATCTATTTTCTCAGACACAAGTCTGAAACATTTGCAAAATTCAAAGAATTCAAGGCAGAACCTGAAAAACAGAGTGGCAAATATATCAAAGCACTCAGGTCAGATGGAGGAGGAGAATACAACTCCAGAGAATTTGCAAATTTCTGCAAATCACAAGGCATTATCATGCAAACAACATCCAGATATACTCCACAGCAGAATGGAGTGGCTGAAAGGAAAAATCAGACAATAATGAATATGGCAAGAACACTTCTTAAAGAGAAAAGTTTGTCAAATAGGTTTTGGGCTGAAGCAGTAGCATGCTCAGTTTATCTCTTGAATAGATCACCAACCACAAGTCTAAAGATGAAAGTTCCCCAAGAAGCATGGAGTGGGACAAAGCTCAATGTAGTGCATCTAAGGACATTTGGATGCATAGCATATGCTCACATACCTTTCGAATTAAGGAAGAAACTTGATGACAAAAGTGAGAAATGTATTTTCATTGGATATAGTGAAACATCTAAAGCTTATAGGCTTTACAATCCAATCACCAAGAAATTAATTCTCAACAAAAATGTAAAATTTCTTGAAAATCAATTCTGGAATGATTCAGAAAATCAGTAGAGGGACAGTCAAAATCCATTGCTACCAAGTTTTGAAAATGCAGAAAATTCAGGACAACAACCACCTCAAACTATTCTTCCAAGATTGCAAGTACAAAGACAACCTGAAAATTCTCAGGATAACTCAACTTCCAGCAGAGAATCATTCTCTGAACCACAAAATCAGAGAACTCAAAGTTTGAGAGAAATCCATCAGCAGTTGGATGACTTTGAACAACACAACCTTTTTTCTTTAATGTCATGTCAACCTACATCCTTTAAGGAAGCAACTAAGGAGCCACATTGGGTTCAAGCCATGAACCAAGAAATTGACTCCATTGAGAAGAACAAGACATGGGATCTTGTTGATTTGCCAAGTCACAAGAAGAGTATTGGTGGTAAGTGGGTTTACAAAACTAAACTCAATGAAAAATGGCAGATCGAAAAACACAAGGCAAGACTTGTTGCCAAAGGATTCTCACAACAACCTGGTACTGGTTATGGTGAAACTTTTGCTCCAGTAGAAAGATTAGACACTGTAAGGACTCTATTGGCCATAACAGCACAACACAAATGACAAGTATACCAGATGGATGTCAAGTCAGCATTCTTGAATGGTTTCTTAGAAGAAGAAGTTTATGTCGATCAACCATATGGATTTGAAGTCCAAGAGCACCCAGCCAAAGTATATTGGTTGAAGAAAGCCTTATATGGCTTAAAGCAAGCTCCAAGAGCTTGGTACAACAAAATTGACACTTATCTGATCAAAAGTGGTTTCAGCAGAAGCCAAAATGAGACAACTCTTTACACCAAAACATATCAGCACGGTAAAATTCTAATTGTATGTTTATATGCTGATGACATGATCTATACAAAAAATCCTGAGTTAACAGATTTTAAACATGCCATGCAATCTGAATTTGAGATGACAGATCTTGGCATAATGAAATATTTTTTAGGGATTGAGGTTCATCAATCAGCCAAAGACATTTTTGTCTGTCAGCAAAAGTATGCAGTAGACATCATCAAAAGATTTCACATGGAATGATGCAATCCAACAGAAACCCCTATACCACTAGGCACAAAATTGAGCAAGAATGATGAAGGTCCTATAGTGGACTCCACCCTGTACAAAAGTTTAGTAGGCAGTTTGTTGTATCTTACAGCAACTAGGCCTGACATTATGTATGCAACCAACCTTGTTTCCAGATTCATGGAATCACCCAAAGATTCTCATTGGAAAATGACAAAATGAATTTTGAGATATGTTGCAGGAACTCTCAATTTCGGCTTATGGTACACTAAATTTAATAGTAATCAACTTTCTGGTTACACAGACAGTGATTTTGCACGCAGCCTAGATGACAGGAAAAGCACATCTGGACATGTTTTTCAACTGGGCACGAACCTAATCTCATGGGCATCAAAGAAGCAACCAATTGTTTCAATATCTTCTACAGAGGCAGAGTATGTAGCTGCTACCTCAGCTTCCTGTCAAGTTGTGTGGCTGAGAAGAATATTGAAAGATATGTCACATACAGAAAATGATCCAACTTCTATTTTTTGTGATAATACTTCAGCAATTGCTTTATCCAAAAATCATGTGTTTCACAAGAAAAGAAAACACATTGACACTTTTTTTCATTTCATACACGAGCTAGTCAATAATGGTGATATTGCACTACAATTCTGTGGTTCTCGAGATCAACTTGCTGATATCTTTACAAAGCCACTAGGAAAATCTGTTTTTGATTTTCAGAGACAACACTTAGGCATAATCAGTGCTGATGTTTGTAACTGTTGAGTTTAAGAGGGAGTGTTAAATATATTGTAACCTCAACAGTGACTGTACACTGCCAGCTGTACTTTCTATTTTTGTCTTGCTTGAGCCTATTTAGCTCAGCCATCTCTCTTTGTATTGTATCTTCTCTTTTTCATACATTTGAATATACTGTTCTATTCTTTTCTCTCTACATTTCTCTTTGCTTCACAATTTATCATGATTTACTACCCGTATATTTGGATCCTAATTTCCACGGACCACAAATTCTTACAGGGGCCACCTTTGCTTCTGCTGGCACTGGATACTATGACATTACCTCACTCTCTGTTGTGAGTTTATGTTATTTTCTTAAATTTATTTTGACACATTTCTTTTCAGAATTTAAATTTTCATTTCAATCTTTAGTTCAAATTTTCATTTCAATCTTAATCCAAATTTGTGCAGGATGTTCTACCCTTAGGGAAACAAGTGGAGAATTGTTCTACCCTTAGGGAAACAAGTGGAGAATTTAAGACATTATAGAAGGCAGCTTTCAAATGTGATCGGTGCAAAAAATGTTAGCAGGATCATATCTGAAGGCTTGTTTTTGATAAGCATGGGAACTAATGACTTTGTCAATAATTATTATACCAATTCCACTTTAAGGGAAAAGATTACTGTTACTCAGTTCCAGGATCTTCTTCTACGCTCTCTCTCGAAATTTATACAGGTAAGAATAGTGTCATTAATAAATTAAATTTATACAGGTAAGAATAGTGTGGCACTATACTTGTTGTTGATGGTCTTTGTGACAGAATATATACAAGGAGGGTGGCACTATACTTGCTGTTGATGGCGTTCCTCCTTTCGGCTGCCTTCCTTCACAAATTACTGTGCACAACTTGATGGGTAATGGGTAACACATGCGTTAAGGAGTACAATGATGTTGCAGATTCTTTTAATAAGAAGATTGCAGCCTTAATAGACAGGATGAAGCCCACACTTCCCGGTCTTAAATTGTCTTATGTTGATGTATACGATAAGCTGCTGGACATGATCCTACAAAATACGGTAATACTTTATTTCTAGCATTACTTCTCCTTTCCATTTTTATTTACTGTAATAGTAATTATGTATAAAGGTGTACATGAGTAACTTGTTTACCTTTTAACATTTACCTAATCATATTAATAAATTACTATAATACTATATGATTGCCAGATTTAAATGATTAAACTTTGGATTTAACACCCTAAAAATTCATTTTCTAATTATACTTTTCATTTTCTAACTGTGTGTTTCATTTTCTATCCACCCCTTTCGGCCTTCATCAACCACAGTTTTGAGTGGATGTGATAGTCCTTTAAAAAGAGTACTTGACCACGTGGGAAGCTGGACACCACGATTGGGCTTGAATTTTCAGGTCACGTTATACCAAAAGAATTTGAATTTTGCTGGTTTGATAAGGTAATGCGTTGCGTTGCGTGTGCGTGCAGGGTTTGAAGAAGCGAGGAGCGGTTGCTGCGGAACGGGTTTGATAGAGTTCGCTTATTCGTGCAACGCCCTGTGCCTAACCTGTTCCGACGCATCGAAATACGTGTTCTGGGATGCAGTCCACCCAACAAGTCATGCTTACTCTTTCCTCGCCCACAGCACATTCTCACAAGTTCAATCTCTTCTGATGTAGCACTTCATCTTGTCTGTCTAGTACAGAGGTAGACGTTTATGATGGAAACTAGGTTACGGGATAGTGTATAACCCATAACTGTGTATTTATGGTTACTGCAATATCATTTCTACGCTGTATTGTATGATTAAATTTAATTAAATAATGAAATGCTATTATTATTATTCCCTCTCTAACAGAGATTATAGTGATCGATCGGAGAGTTTCTACTGGATTATAGTATGAACAAATATAATGAAATGATCTAATTATCCTCTTCCTGAGTAGAAAATACTCATGGATGGAATCGGCTATAAATTAAGCAATAAGTTATTATTTTAATCATTATTTTCAGGTGAGTTTTGGTAAATTTTCTTTTACTGGATGGTTGGGATGGTTGGAATAAGTGATTATATTTGATGGGTAACTAGCACAGCCGCTAATTTGATGGGTAACTAGCATAGCCACTAACTCTCGGTTGAGAACGCGGAAAGGTAGCATAACGGGTGCCCCAATATTATGGTAATTCGTCTGTGGTAATATGAAATGTTTGATTGTATTAGGTTGATAAATGGAATGTGGCAATTACACATCCTTACATTAATTTTTTAATGTGATTAGGTAAATGTTAAAAAGTAAACATGTTAACGGATGCCTTGATAAATGCAAGAAAGTTATGAACAATAAATCCGATCCATTGATTTTGGAGGACGACTAAGAATATGCCAACATCTTCAATGCATAGCCATCAGATTAGGGTTTAAGGTTAAATAAGGTTAAAAGATCATTAATTGTGCCCATTGTCAATAGATGTACGCCTTTAGGTGTAAACATTAGTTTATTTATTTATTTAATTTTTGTGATAATGATTAACTTCCATTAAAACCTAATTGATCTATCTTTATATATTAACATTTTTAAAATTTACAAATTATTTATAAAATTGATTTAATTTTTAAAATCCTCTATTACCTTATATATATATATATGGTTATGACTTCCAAATTTCAAATGAGACTCTCTAAAATAAGTATAAACTACATTTATAGTGTCATGCAAATTCACAGGCACCCACAGCTATGGGTTGCTGTGTTATTGGTATGTTATATAAAATACCAATCTATGTTAAAAGAGTACTCATATTGAATAGTCTTTTTGTTATCTAATTAAGAAAAAGAAAAAGAAAAAATTCTTATTTATTTGGACAAAATATAGATTTTTTTTGTTTGATTTTGAAAGTTTTTATATAATATTTTTAGTATTGGTAATACAGGATACAAGTTATTATTAAAGAGTAAAATAAGAGGGCTTATCCTAATAAAAATAATTAATAGAATATTCACTGTTTTAAATGGAAAATCTAGAAACCCTATCCGACTCTTGATTGTTCATTGGTCAAGCTACCTTTAATGATCAAGCTACCTTTGTAAAATTAAATATATTTATGTACATAAGTATTAGAATATTGTCATTATAACATAATATATATGACCTAGAAAAATAAATATAACTTGTAATTATAATTTATATTTTGGTTAAAATTATAATTTTCTTTCAATTATAAGTTTTAATTATTGAAATGATAATAGAAATGTTAATTATTAACTCCTTGTTGCAGTTTTACATGTACTCAAGAGTATACTCTATGTATTTACTAAAATTAAAATTTATTTTATTTTAAAATATTAATTTATAATTAAAAATATAAATCATGTAAATGATTAATGGATTTAAGTAAAATTTAAAATATTAATTTATAATTAAAAATATAAATCATGTAAATGATTGATTGATTTAAGTAATATTTGCCTTATTTTTAGTTTTAACCGTTTAGCTTCATTTATCTGGTGTTAATATTTTAATTTCTGTTAATCACTTAGGTGGCAATCAGTTAGCTATCAAAGCAATTTTTAAATATGATTAGGTAAATGTAAAAAAGTAAACACATAAACGGATGTCTTTATAATAGCTAGGAAGTTAATGATTGAAATCACAGCCATTTATTTTGTGTGACTACTAAGAATATTTCAGCGATATTTAATCTTGTCCATAGAAAACTTATTAAGCACTAAACCCCTATTAAATCTGCCCATTGTCAATAGGTATACGCCTCTGAAAAAATTAAATATCATATTTACTGAATACAACCGTCCAATTGATATAGATCAACAACGTCGTCAGCTCTCGGGTAAATGCAAGAATATCACATGCACGTGTTGACATATGTAGTTCAGTGGACTTAATGGACTTCAGCTTTGGCCTGCGCGGTTTAGTTTTCTGTAAGGAGAACATCCAACAATATTTCAGAATAGTTGCGGATAGTCCACGGTTACAGTTATAACATTTTCATGGCATGGAGATATCATGGAAGATCGAGAGAAGAGTAGTGGTATATTTATTTACAATATTCAGATTTAATCATCTTTTAATTATAAAGAGGGTTTTCATAAATATGATTTATTTAATCATTTTTAATTATAAAAATAATTTTTATGGATATGATTTAATTTGTTTAAAATATTTTTAGTAATTTCGAGAAATTGAAGGTAGGTCAAAATTTTATAGATTTTTTTCCTCTTCTATTAAAATATGAGTATATAGTGTTTTTGAATGAATAAATCTATTCAGCGCCCTCAAAACTCCATAACACTCATTATATGTAATTTAAAGCATTAAAATCTATAATTCTATCTATCATTTTGAATTTCTAACCAAAATTTAGACAAAATTCATCAAATAAAAATCTAAATTTTTTTTTTTTTTATTATAAAACTCATTAAAAAATTAAGAGAAAAATAATATAAAAAATTGAAGATTTATAATAAAACTCATCCGAAAAAAATAGGAGAAAAAAGAATATAAAAAATAGGAGATTTATAGTAAAGTACAGTCTTAAAAATCTCAAAACAATTGGTTAGTTGGGGCTGTCGTTGGTGCTGGCGTCACAGGAAGATACCTGCTCCCGCCAAAATGAGCGATTTCTCTTGGAATAATTAATACTGTTACAGTAAAGTGATGATAAAACCCTCACGAACGCTCTGCAATTATTGGAAGCAGGTGTTTCACGTGCAGGTTAAATGTCCAAAAAGGTTGTGGTAGTTAAAGCATTTAAATTTGGCATCTACTCCCTACCCTATATTTATGAAGAAATTTATTATTAGTTGCGACGGTTGGGTGTCGTTGAGCCATTATATATTATTTTCAAGGGTCTATCGATAAGGGATTATTTATTTTGACCTTTGGTTCGAAGGGTGATTAGATCTTTCAAATTATGGTTTTTGGAAGAAAAACACAAACGACTATCACAACTAAAACTGAGGGCTCACAACTAAAACTGAGGGCGGTGGCAGATGTTTACCAACGGGCTCGCAACCTACCTCCCGACGAGCCAACGACCTTCAATCTCACAGTGAACTGTCGACCCAGATTGATACCCCGTTGCCTTATTCTTATTTCGGCAATGCCATCCAAATCGTTAGCACCAAAGTCACAACAGGGGAGTTGCTGGCGTGCGATATCTATTCCGCAACATGGTTGCTGAACCACATCATATCGCCACACCGCGATGGAAACATCAGGAAGTTGGATAGAACGTGCTAGGTAGGAATAAATATACGAACGATTCAGTTTGGACTCTCGACCTAAGATCTCTATCTCTATGCATAAATGAGTGACCTGAGCCTGAACCTTGTCTATATCCCGTAATGTCTGGAAGAGATTTGTGCTTTCCTCAACTATTCAGAGAGGAAGACGGAGAAGACAAAGAGGCTGGGGATGAAACGTTTCACGCTCATGCAGAAAATGAAACACTCAAACATGGTAATCTCAAAGGTTAATCATTTAAACGTGGCAATCATATGGTGCTACAGTAATTTCTTAATATGATTAGGTAAATGTTAAAAAGTAAATACCTTAACGGATGCATTACAAAATACAAGGAAGTTATGAAGACTAAATCAGATTCATTGATTTAGGAGGATGACTAAGAATATACCACCATCTTCAATTGTTAGCTATAGATTAGAATTTTAAATTAAAAGGTGATTAATTGTGCCCATCTCCAATAGGTATATGCCTTTAGGTGTAATTATTTAAATTAATAACTTAAATTTAAGGTGGTTGTTAATCATTTTAATTTCATTAAATTTGGATTAATAATATACAATTCAAATTAATAAATTATAAATTTTATTTTTGTAAGTGTGAATATTAATGTTTGTAAAGTGCAAATTTTGATTATGAAAGTATGAATATTGATTTTTTAAAATGTGATTCTCAAAGTGGAAGATTTGAATCTCAAAAGTGTGAATCTTGAATCCAAAATTGTTCATTTCTATTGTGAAATGGTGAATTTTGATTCCAAAAGTGTCAATTTCAATTTTAAAGTTGTGAAATTTGATTAAAAAAGTCTCAATTTTATCAAATTTATTGCTTCATGATATTTATTTTTTTTGCAAATAAATGGTTTATTGATTGTCCATCTTTTTAACACATTATACACTATGGTGGTTTCTTTTTTTACCATTATCCCTTGTAAGGATTTTATTGGACATCCTAACTTTTGAGAGAACACCCTAGCTTCCAAATTTTTTCCTACCATCTTTTAATTTTTAACTAAGAAACTATGAATCTTGACTTGAAATTGCTAATATCATTTTTTTAAGTGCAAGATTGAATTCTCAAAGTATTGGTTTTAGAAACTGTGAATTTTAATTGTGAAACTATGAATTTTAACAATTTTGATGAAAAAAATGTGACTTTCTATTTTGAAAGTGCATTTTTCTATTCTAAAAGTGTTGATTTTGAAATAAGTGTCAATTTTGATTAGAATTTTTTTCCCTCTAAAAATGTGAATATCTAATTGCTACAATATATGATTGGATTTTAATATTTTGAATTAAGTTATTTTCTAATGAATATATACTATCTAAATCCCTTACAATGTGTATTTGGATTTCAATATTTTGAATTAAATTATTTTCTAACTAATATATTTTATTTAAATCCAAAATTAACACATTGAACATTTCATTTTGGTATGTCAATGCATTTAATATGATTATGGAAATGCTATTAAATATATCAATAATGAATAGATGTAGAAAAATAATTAAAAACAAATGACGAGCACAATCATTCCATTGCAATGTTTTACTTTTCAAAACAATTTAATGCAATGTACACAAAGGCTCCATATAGAAAAAAGATGGATTTGAGCTAGTGCTTTTTAACAATTTCACCACATTTATTACAAACATTATAACTTATTCAATGTAGAAAATTTATTCCCAAAACCCACATCCCAAGCAAGGAAAAAAGAGAGCAATTGATCTCCAATATTTTACTTGAAGAAATAGTTATTAATTAAAATCATTGAACCTACTACATACAAATCAATCAAGATACACAATCAATGAAATCTTACAAATCAAATAAAGATACACACTCAATGAAATCTATTAAATAAGCTTGCTATAAGGCTATAATATAATAGTAGGGAATACGAAAAATATGTAGCCACAACTTTAAAAAAACGTGTAAGATAAATTTCAACACTACTTCTAATCCACACATTAAACACACTTGTAACTTATATCCACATCTATAATTAAAAGGGAAACCAAAACTAGAGTGTAACGTCCCCGAGCTTAATCAAAGAAAATTACTTGTGGAAAATACACATAAATATGAATTTTTTCTGCTAGCTAAATTTCCGTAACTTATCAACTACGAATTATACACAGATTTAACTATTGTTTGATACCATATAAATAAATGCATCTACAACATTCAAAATGAACATGAAGGTCGTGCCCTCACTGAGACAAACTACTCGTGCAACATCCTTTGTACTATGCATGACAACTTGTCACATTGCGTGCAAAATGATTTGTATTGCGTGCACAAACTATCCCCAGCGCATGCGATGATTCAAGCACCACGCTAGAATTTCATTACCGACACTATTAAAATCGATTAACATATACATTTAAACCTCGAATTATGAACAACATCACAATCAAGCTTAAGAAACTGTCCATACTAGTTAAAAACATAAATGAAATGAATAATTTCACCACAACAACATATAATTCATTCTCATGCACATAGTAAAATGCACAACAATTAAACTCATACATTAACTTAGCAAGACAGATAAACATTTATCTTTCTAAAATAGTTGTGCAACTAGCTGCTTGGGATAGACATTCCACCCAACCATAGACTTGTTGTTCCAAATTTCAACAACAAGTCACCCATGAGTGGGGGCTAGGAATCCACAAGAAAATGGTGCCTCTCACCATCTGCTCACAACTCAATAACCCACAACCCATTGGTATTCTCCTAAAACTATCCCAAATATCATTCAACTCTCTTCTTCTTGACCTACCCAACCCAAGGAGTGTACCATTTCACTGTTCTTAGTCCATTAGGTGTCCCATTTGTTTATCGAGGTCTCTTTGGCACATGTAACTAGGAATATATCTACTGATAACTCAAAGGAACTCATTGCCAGGAAAACTACCAACAACAACAAAAAACACTTGTTGTTATAATGAAACTCGTACACGAGTTTACTCTTCAGACATGGTAAATTGGCTCTTCAATATTCATCTCCAAAGCACTCCAGCATGCTCCATAATTTTATGAGCCTTCTCCAACAAACTTTATGACCAGATTCACCTCCTCCTTCCACAGTTCGTGTTTTTATATATGAAATTCTATGTGAAAGAGAAGATGATGATTTATTTTACAAAAAAAAATGTGTTGGTGGAAAGAAATGTGATCGTTGTGGAAATCTAAGTTTGTTTCATTC
>ML801237.1:145707-158012 GCA_009831015.1 Picea engelmannii | reverse complement strand
ATATGTGCTTTATCCAAGGGTGACTCATTATGCTGCCAATAAAGAAAATACTTTTCCCTTCCTCTTTTTGGGGTATATTTGATTTTTTTGTCTTTTTCAATAATTTTGGAAAAAAGAATAAAGGAATGTTACGTTACAATGGAGGAACGAGTGTTACACACATACAAGTACAAGGTGCAAGGACAAGACTGATGTTCATAATAATGATACTCGGGAAAAATCCTCCGGGGGCAAGGGTGTTAAGACGCAGAAGCAAAGTGCTACAAGGCTAGCGTATAAGCTATGCAAACGCGGTTAACAAAACACACAATGGTAATGTCCTTCAATGTAAGTTTAACGAGCCCACAGAAGGTGAGCTCGATGGTTTTTCATATTTATAGAGTCTGAAAAAACATAAAAGGAGACTCCAGTAGGGTACCTTTTTCGAAGATAGTCTAGTCGGTTCAAAAAAGGGGTAAACTAGCACCGACGAGACGTCTATTCAAAACCATTTTAATGAGTGTGATAAGGACAAGATCACTCAGCCATTTTTTCATTTTTAAGGAGTCTGAAAAAATCTTAACTATGGACTCCGTTAGGAATGTTCTTCTGGACCATTTTAACGAGTGTGAAAGAATAAGGTCACTCGACGATCTTTTCAATTTTAGGGACTCTGAAAAGAGCTTAACTATGGACTCCCTGGGGGTTCCTTTTTCGTAAGTTTAGTCCCTGAGGCCCGAAAAAGGGGGTAAAATTATACCTGAGAGTACTCTTCTAAAGAACTGAAGTTCCATAGAGTATACCTTTATTCGTACAGTTGACCGTCCCGACCGAAAAAGGGGTAAACTACCACCTGACAGACGTGACTTCAAATTTTAGTTTAATGAGCATGACAGGCCACAAGATCGCTCGACAATATTTTCATGTTTAGAGGGTCTGAAAAGGGATTAAAAGAAGACCCGTTATATATTTTGGGAGTCCTGAGGGTGAGGTCAAGAGTGAAAAGGAATTATGAAAATGAGGCTCAAACTCGTAATTAGGAAAAACTATAAGGACTCCCGAGCCTACAGTGATTAGAGACAACATGGATACCATAATGCAACCAGGATCTACCTAGGGCATCCATGTTCCAGTAAGCTCTACCACTAAGTCGCAACACTTCTAAAGCATATATGATGGTTCCGTGTCACAACCTGATGGGATCGATCCTATGGCAAAGGAAAAAGACAACAAGATACAAAAGTTAGGGTAGAAACCTAACCTATATGCTCAAGTTGATCCTCGGAAATTGTTTTTCACGGATTGTCGAAAATTACTCAAAACTCCAAAAAACTGTCCCGATACCCGATCATATCCCTCCCATGCAACTCCTGAATCCCTCTAAATGGTTTTTGGTTTAAAGAAAATGATAAGGGAGGCCAAAAAAATGACAAAAAGAGGCCAAAAAGTCTATAAATAGAAGCTGGCAGCTCATTATCACCATTGCTGATTTGGAAATTGACTGTGAAGCCAAAAGACCCCCTTTGATAAAAATGGTGATTCTGGCAGCTACAGTGGACGAAACGAACTTCTATCTGGACCAAGTAAGTACAAAATATCTTAACTTGCATTTTAAGTCTTTATTTTTGCATTGGGTTTCATTTTTTAGGGGGGCATTGACCTTTAAAAGGTTGGCCCTAGGTCCACGCGGGCTATCTCAAGATAGGCTGCATGTACATTCAGGCAGAGTAAACTCTGCATGCGTGTACACATGACTGTCACTATTACAACCTGCGTGGACCCCCTTATTGAATGAAAAAGGCTTAAAAATCAAGGGTTAACCCTCCTAAACCTTGATGTTTTGTAGGATGTATGTCCACTGGAGAGAAAGAGAGCATGAAGAGGTTAGTGAGTTGGTCGGGGAAGACCCCAATGCTGTGGCTACTTTGATGCAATGTGGGTTACTCAAGGTTTTCCTATGTCCTTTTATGCGGGCACAACCTAGGCTACTGAATGCCTTGGTTGAAAACTGACATCTAGATGCAGAGGCATTCATGTTAGAGGGGCAGTCACTGGTACCCACGACTGAGGACATTTACTTTTTGACTGGCCTCTCCAGGAGAGGGGAACCAGTCAACTTCCAGACTTTTCCTTCAGGGGCGAATAACATAGCGAAATTGATAGGTCTATACTGTGCATATGATATAGACCGCTCGAGCTCGCAGGTGCCCATAAGCAAGATCACTGACTTATTGCTACAGGCGATAGTGTTGCTTATCGGGTGAATTAATGGTTCTGCAGCTCTACATCAGGTGTCCCGTGCACAGATGAACTATGCAGTCCAGTGCTTAAATGCACAAATTTTTTATTGGAGTACCACATTGCTTGAGTGTATGAAGAGGCAATTGATAGATTGTCGTTTGTGGACACAAAGGAACTTTGGGTTCGGAACCATTCTGTGTTTGTTCTTTTTTGAGAGAGTTCCGAGTTTTAATCCTCGAGTAGTGGTACGAGGACATTAGGCCTCTCTTCCTACTGTGTGTAGATGCACAGTATTACTGCCGTGACAGGGTGGCAGAAGGACCAAGGAGTCCTTCGACGATGACTTCTTCGCGTGGTTGTCACGACAGATCCCAGTTATAGAGGATTACCGCTATGCCGGGATTGATTTCTCGAGAGACCCTGAGATACCAGTACCTCCTGGTGAGGAGCGAGGGGAGATGGGTAAGTCTCCACCTTTGTAGTTTTTTTTTTTGTTAAAAATATGTAATTTTTATGTTGTTTTTGTTATATATATCATTTTTTTTATACCAGAGCATTTGATGGATATGTGTTCGTTATGTGCAGATGTGGTACTAGTGCGACCAGATGACTATGAGAGGAACATACGTCATCCTCAGCCAGGGGCCGCACCTGCCGTCGTAAGGGGACCAACAGTAGTAGGAGATCTTCTATCCGGGGAGGCTAAGAGGGTATCGAGACAAGTCGAGCGGAACTTTACTGCGCTCACTCGCACGGTCCCTATGGAAGAGATTGAGGACTTGCCACCATCTATGCAGGCTCATGTAGTGGGGGCATCATGGACGTGGGTATGGTTGTTTCAACGTCTAGCCAATGCTGTGGATCAGTATAACAGAGCCCACAGGCCTTGACCTTAGCTAGACATTTTTATGTGATACGAGCACTACTTGTATATATTGTTTGAGGGCTTAAGCCCTGTGACTCGTTATTGGTCATATTTTTTAGGCGCTTGCGTCCATCTATGTACTCTGGTTACTTTATGATATTATATATGGTTTTTTTTGTCTTTTGTGTCTTATGGATCACGTGTGCAAAAAATGTGTTTACATGTTTATGTGAATGTTCTTTCATATGTGTGCAAGATGCCAATCTAAAATTTGATTAGCTAGAGTATCTATAACTTGGTTTAAACTCCTAGGAACATGAAAATATGTAATATAATCAAAGTTTTGTTCTAAGAGACGTACCCTAAGGAATCGTCGGTGTAAAGTTGGATCATGAATTCGGTATACTCTGTTTAACTGAGACACAACTAGCTGAGTGTCGAGATAGACCCGAGATAAGAGATACCAAATGACAAAGCGTCATGAAGCAACTTAATAACTGCGCTATACTCGGTGACATTGTTTGTGGTGTCACCTAAGCATATACCTCCGGAAGATAATAACTGGCCTTGAGGTGTAAAGATTACCCAAGCGGTGGAGGCAAGCCTCCGAGTGTGCCGACTAGCACCATCTGCAAACCCAACGAACACCTCAGAATCACTTGACATCTACCACAGTGACGAAAGAAAACATCAACGACACGTCCATCACACTAAAAGAAACTAGAAATTAATAGTACAAAGACTATACATATGTTACAAAAAGTTACCCACAGTGACCTTCCTATGAGTAATACTTCTTGAGGTAGAGCCCATTTCTAGGCTCCGCCAAAGCATTCCCTTCAAAGTCAACCAGATGATAAGTGCCATTTTTTAAAACCTCTTTTATGATGAAAGGTCCGAACCACATGGGTTTGAATTTTCCTGCCCCCAGGGGGTCCTTATCTTGGTCATAGACCAGGACAAGGTCGGCTTCAGAGAAAATATGAGGATGATTGGACCTATCATACTGACACTTGACCTTATGTTTGTGAGCCTCGTTGGCCAGGGCTGCATCACGACGTTGCTCATTGAGCTGCTCAAGGTATACTAACTGTTCTTCAAGTGGAGAAGTTTCTGGCAATAACTGTACTGCCAACTTTAGAGACGGGATCTGACATTTGATAGGCAAGACTGCCTCCAGTCTGTAAATGAGTTGGAAAGGTGAGAAACCGGTTGCATTCTTAACAGATGTTTGGTAAGCCCATAATGCCGAGTATAACATCAAATGCCAATTTGACTTGGCTGAGTTGATCCTTCGCTGTAGAATGGTCTTAAGAGTTTTGTTCAAAGCTTCCACTTGACCATTTGCTTGGGGGTAGTAGGGTGACAAATGTTCCTGCTGTAACCCAAGATTTGACGTTAACTCGGTCATCATCTGGTTCTGAAAGTGACTGCCATGGTTAGTGACAATCTCCCTTGGGACGCCAAACCTTGCTATTATCTGGTTGAATAAAAAGAGAGCTGCAGTCTCTCCATCATATTTAAACGTTGGCATAGCTTCAACCCACTTTGTGAAGTAGTCTACAGCTACGATGATATAGCGGTGCGCCCTTGCTGAAGGAGGTTTGCATGTAGTGTAATCAATCCCCCACTTGGTGAAGGGACCAACTGTGATGACAGGAAACATGTGAGCGAGATGTGCCTTCATCTTCCGAGAGAATATTTGGCACGTATGGCACTTCTTGACCGATTCGATACAATCATTGATAAGTGTCGGCCAGAAGTAACTTGCTCATAGAATCTTTTGGGTTGTTGCCAACCCAGACAAATGATCGCCACAAGCTTTAGTATGGCAATCGTTAAGCGTGACAACTTCTTCTTCGTGAGTGAGACATCGACGTAGGATGCAGTCTACACCTCTCCGATACAATGTATCATCGAGTATAAGATAATTCTTAGCCTGATGGCATATGCGTCGACACTCATCATGAGAAGCAGTGGTGGAGCACTTCAAAGTCTGGAGATAGATAAGTATATCTCCATACCAGGGATCCGAAGAGGTGATAAAAAACATATCTCCTCTGATAGGTGATTCTTTGGGCACAAGATCACCTGACTCAACCGAAAGTTCCGAAATAAGTTCTGCGAAGACTAGTGACTTTTTGGATTTTGCTGAAACGAAATCTAAGTCAAACTACTGGAGGATGACTATCCATCTCATGATCTTTCCGCTTATTACCCGTCGTGTCAACATGTACTGAAATGGATTCACGATAGCAATGAAGGTGGTTTTGCAAAACAGAACATAATGATAGAATCGTTGAACAACATGGACTTCTGCCAACACAAGTTTTTCGATGTGAGAATAATTGAGTTCTGGTCCTACGAGTCCTCGGCTCAGGTAATAGATGACATATTTTGAGAATAAGCCATTTTCCTGAACTAAGACCATGCCAATGGTTGATTCTACTGTAGCCAGATATAATAAGAAATCCTTGTTATAGTTAGGTGGCTGGAGCAGAGGGGTAGTTGTGAGTGCATGTTTTAATGTGGCGAAAGAGTGTTGAGCGGAATCGTCCCAATAAAAAGGAACGTCTTTTTTAATAAAGCGCATAAATCCCTTGGTGATCTCGGCGTAGTTAGTGATAAAGCGTCTTAGAAAATTCGCCTTGCCCTGGAGACTCTGAAGTTGAAGGATTGTGCGTGGGGGGGGCAACTGAATTATTGCCTCAACCTTGAGAGGATCAACCATGATCCCTATTGTTGACACTATGAAACCTAACAATTGTCCTGATTTTGTGCAAAAACTGCACTTGTTTGGATTCAAGCGAATCCGGAAGTAGTGACAATGCTCAAAGATAAATCGGAGGTGTGTGGGATGATCCGTTCTCTTGCGAGATCGAGATGCTAAATCATCTAAACAGGCCTCGACTATATGCTTGAGGTCATGGAAAGAAAAAGACATGGCTCGCTGAAAGGTGGCTCCAACATTTTTAAGACCAAAAGGCATCTTACGAGACATGAATGTACTCCATGGATAGATGAATGCCATTTTGTGTTGGTCTTCGTGTTTGATTTGTATTTGGTTATATCCCGAAAAACCATCCATGAAAGAGAAGGCTTCGCAACCCGCACATTCATCAATTATCTGGTTGATGAATGGCGTGGGAAAATTATCTTTGGGACATGCCTTGTTCAAATCATGGAAGTYCGTACATACACGAATTGTGCCTTGTTTTTTATTGACCGGCATGGGGTTTGACACTCATTGGGTCAAATGGATAGGATAGATAAAACTAGCTTTTAGCAGTTTCTCAACCTCAACCTTAATGGCTGCTACTTTCTTGGGGTTCAATGGACGAAGCTTCTACCATACAGGCTTGGCATCTGGATACGTTGTGATTTCATGTTCAACTATTTTTGGATTGATGTCTGGCATTTCCTCGTAAGACCAGTCAAAAACATTGCAAAATTCTTTAAAAAGATCTGTGTAGATTTGAATCTCTCCGGGGGAGCAGTCCACTCCAACGAAAACATTCTCCACGACGACAATGTTTCGGGAGATATTGATCGGTAAGGTTTCAACGATAGTTGCCATATTACCCTCAACATAAACCTCATGTGTAGCTAAGGGATTAATAGGACAAGACCTATCTCCCTTCATAGTCAAGGTGAATTCTTCGACGTCGATTCTGCTTAACTCTGGGAGGAAGTATGATCGGTGATGAAGATCTTCTCAGGGTTTTTCCAGACTAGTCATTGCCTCAATTATATCTTCGTTAGAGGGAAAGACTAAGTATAATGAATCGGTGTGAGCGAGAGAACCTTGAGCCCAAATAGGCTCTAGAACTGGATCGAACTCTTGTGAAGGAGTTGGATCAGTGTTGGTTGAACTTGCTGGACTAAAGAGTACGCTATTTCAGCTGCAGACAAGGGCATGGACATGCCCGGGTGCCCTGTCCCATCCATCATGGCCGATGGGGAAGGAAGTATCCACATATCGTTGAAGTAAGTCGTGCAGAATGATGAAACTTGAAAAATCTCAACCTTATGGTGATTGGATATAAACTTGATATCGCCTTAAGGGGGTGGGTAATTGAAGGTACCCATCAAATATGGGCACAAACCAACCCCTACGTTGACTACACCTGGTTGAGGATTATCGATCATTGGGACCGTGGATGCCCCCAATAAAGGGTCAGGTCTGGAGAAAGACAATTGATCGATGGTCACTATCTAGCCCTCGTGTGGAAACAAAAAGAACCAAAAACCTGTAGCAACCACAACCTGCATGGCATAAGTCCAACTCCTTCCTAACAAGAGGTTATAGTCGAGGGGAGCATCGAATACCTCTACCTCGACACACACGATCTTCCCTCCTAACGACACGGGGAGAGAGGGAATGATACCATGTGGTCGGAATGAACGATCGTCGAAAGCAGTGAAGAGAGTAGGTGACAGAGACAAAACGGATTGGCCAACGACCTTCCAACATGCCAATGACATAATGCATGTCGAGGCTCCCTCATCGACCACCGTGTGAAAGATATTCCGAGTAAAAATTTTCATGGGATAAGCCACTACTATCTGAAACGCTACGTGGTAAGGGAGATGAGGTTTTAGGTCAGTTGTATCCACTATGATTGTACCCAGATTACAAGTCTCAGTAGATCCTAAAGCGGTTAACAAGGCTTTCCTTTGGGAAGGACAACTTTGGGGGACCTCCAAAGTGGAAATCGCCGAAGGGGTTTGTGATAAATATTCCACCACATAATAGTTATGGGTGGCCCTTGCATTTGGGTTGTGAGAATATTTTTTAAACGCGCCTTTGGGTATGTGTGTCATTATTTCACCCAACATCTTCTCAATCTGTAGTGGAAGAGATGGGAGTTCGGCTTCTTTGCCCTTTTCAGAAGTGCTTGGTTTACTATAATCATGCACTCTAGTCGATATAAAAGCATCACCCTTCACCATATATACATTCACGGATGTGGGGTTGTTCGAAGATAGAGATGGTCCTTGGCTGCCCCCTTCCATGCTTGTAGATGCTTGTGTTATATTTTGCCCATGTTGAAATGGATTGGTTAACACAACAGGCTGTTGTTGCGTCACAAACTTTTGGGCTTATGCAATCCGAGGACATAGATGGGTCGGGTGGTCTTCCACGCATAGGTTGCATGGATACCTCGCCTTCCGTTTCTCAGTATTGCCCCCGCCAACATTATTGGTGGGTTTCTTATCCCCCTTACCCTTCTTTCGTTGTTTTTTCTTTCCTTCAGGCTGTTGGGTGGCCTTTGGATTAGTCGATCGCACTGTGTGTACATCCAACGTTTTGGTAGGGGGAGAAGCCAAAGTAGTAGTTTGGCTGGACGCTATGTGTTGTATAGACAATTGTTGCAACTGATTCATTAGTTGCTCAGTGGGATTTGTTTGTGCTGAACCAAAAATACCATCTGCATGTGGTCCAACTCTCTGTCTTCTTTTATCAAGTATTGAGTGTGGTGCATCTAGCAAGATCTCATATAATAAACCGAACTGAGAATAGATTAGCTCAAGTTGTTGAGCTCTCATGATGGCGTCTTCTTCGGAAAATACTCCCGACGTCGTGACATCTTTGGAAAATTGTGGGACCAAATACTTAAGGAACCACTCGAGCAAGAATGCTGGTGGGACTGGTACCTTAATGAAACTCTTTCAACGTCTCCATTCTCGGATGTGAACAGAGATATGGTCCGCTTTTGTCTGTAAAAAATTGGCCAACAATTCTGTGCTAGCGTCGTATCTGACAGGTAACTGGAAATGGTTTAGGAAAGACATGGCCAATTCACCTAAGGAAGAGTATCTTGAGTGGTCGAGCTCAATGTACCATTTCGCGACACTCCCAATGAGAGTACATTGAAACAATCGCAACTGTATGGAGTCGTCTTTCAACGAGTTAGATGAGCACCAAAGATGGAAGGTAGTCACCTGATCTCCTGGATCTTTGTTAGGCTTGGCTTTGAACTTTGGGATTTCCGAAGGCAACTTCGTCGGCATAGGAGGCCAACGTGAATCATGATAGATAGGGTCATTCAACAACCTTGTCAAGTCTGGCAAATGAAAAGTTGTCAGGAAGGGTAGTTTGGGTTGTTGGTGATAACCTAGGAAAAAGGGGTCTAGAGTTTGACTGGAACCAGGTTGCCAGGAAAATTTTGGTTGCTGGCCCAGATTCTGGTAAAAACCATGGCCATGGCCAGCGTATAGATTTTACGTGTGCGGAGACATCATCGAATGATTTCCAAAATAGGACATAGATGGTTGGGCATGCATTACATTCAAAGGACTTTGGGAAGGATTGCCCCATGTCGATCTCGTGGGGATAGGCATAGTGCTTTGTCCGGGGTTCAATTGATTGTGAAAAGAATTACCCTAGATAGGCATTCTTGACGAGGGAACAGATCCCTGCCAAGAATTCCAAGGACCTGATGCGGAAGAAGTTCCTGGGTGTGCCCCCTATGTAGGAATAGTACCCTACATAGGAATAGATTGTTTGAGATCGGGATTTCCCCCAGTTGGGAAAGAAACTGAAGAGAATGTGTTGTTACCAAATACACCGAACAAAGAAAATGGTGTCGAACCTACCGACATGTTATGCGAAGGTGGTCCTTGACTCCCCGCTCCAAGTAAACTATGGTGTGTAGGTGGCCCGACGAATTGTTGATGCGTGCCACTGAGTGAAGGGGATGAAGGAGGTATATGACCTCCCCCATAAGGGAAAGCATTAAAAAGAGCAGGAGTGCCCCCCATGTGACCTTGTAGAGGAGCGTTGGAGCTCCCTACCCCCATACCTGAAGTCTGTGAAACGGAGTAGGAAAGTACATGACTTGTACCTGAACTAGGCATCCCGTATGAGAACGGAGGGCCTGTCGCACTTGGTGTGAAAGGGGTTGTGGCCACCGCCAGAGACGGGATCAGACCACTGTGCGATGTAGAGGAGGTCGAGACGATGGTGGCTCTGACCGATAATGGTGGGTTAGGAGGTGGAAACTCTCCTGTGGTGACAACCATAGTGGGAATTGAAGAATTTCTAGAAGGAGTAACAACATTTGTTTCCATTGTTGCGTGCAACACTGTCTGACACTCATAAGGATGAATTGATATGATGGTGGGTGCAAAAGATTAGTGGTGGAGGTTTCAAACAGACCAAAATCTTGCACTCCAAGGTCTAAAATGGTCGATTCCTCTGGATGCTGGTCAGGCACAATTTCTTGTGACCCGGTCGCTTCAAAAGACCCTTGTTGGTCTAGCTTTCGCCTTAGTGGTGGCAGGGGTGGCTCCAGTGTAACCGGCAGTAGGTCAAGAAGCTTTCATGATCGATGAAACTCATGATCCTCCACTGTGTGAGAATATCAAAGACACACTAGGGTAGTCTAACCATTCAAAAACAACACGCACTAAAAAAGTCCCTATAAGATAAGACAGGAAAACACTAAATTAATTGGAAGAACAGTTACAACAACCAACACTAGAGCAACTTACCGATGCAAGTGAAAATTGAAAATAGAAGCACCCTCCGAGTATACTCTGCAAAGTGTGGCTCGATGTCTGTCGTAGGTACCACGGTATACCCCCACAGTCACCTGTGTATGTCCCTAAAAAATATAGGCAACTAGGTTGCTAGCGCGCGAACAATCACCAGGCGGGTACAGTCAAAAGTCGGGTAGACCACAATGAGTAGGGTATTGAGCCAAAAACCTGTCAAGGGTATCGAAAGCAAGTGGTTTGGAAGAAAACTAAGGACCTCGAACGGATTCGAGACCCATGAAGCCCCGTGGCAAATGCAATCGACGGAATCCCAAAACAAGCTTTCTATATTTGTTCTCCACTACGATTGGTCCAGCTTTGGAGGGGTTATCTCCGCTACCTTTCCGCATGTGAACTCATGTTTATTCCCTGTGTTAGAGGGTGGTCTCGGATAAATTTCAGGATACTGGACTTGGACACTCCCTAAGTCAGACTCCAATGTTTGATTTTAATGGCCTTGAAGAGTTTCCTCTCCAACCTAATCCAAGGCCCTAATCCTGAATTAGCTGGTTAACCCTACAAACATAAAAGTCTAATAAATTTTAGATTTAGCGTTAATTTTATGGCTTGTATTACGTCAAAGGGTATGAAAGTGAAACTAGTGATGTTTGAAAGACGAAAGTAAAAATGAACAAAAAGCTGGAAACAAAAACCTTCACTTAATGCAAAATTTCAACAACTTTTCAAATTTTTTTTTTTTTAAATTTTCTAAGATCTTTTGAATCCGCAATATTAAAGAAGGATTTCACTTGACTACAAGCTACTTATGATCTAAGTAAACTATCAATAACTTAAGAAATCAGAGACTTTTCCCTAGTTACTAATGCAAAACCACACTTTTCAACCAAACAAGAAAATGAAAGAGATTTTTTTATTTTATTTGAATGCTGACAAAGCAAAAAGCAAAAATATCAATAAGTCAAAAACCAAGAAAAACTTCTGGCCTAATCGTAGATCGCAAAGAATCACTTCAAGAAATCACACAGTAGCAACTTAAAAAAGGACTCTCACACTTGTCTAAAAATCCTAAAGAAAATATTTAATGACAACTTTTAAATGAAAAAAACAAGCTAAGGCTAAGATCAACCCTAAGCTACTGACTGCTAGGACAAAGATTCAAAAACCTGAGAGGTATAACTCTTGTCAAGGGAAAGGATGATTGCCCTACCCTCAACAAAAACTATCCTGCACAAGCACACTATTGAAAATCCAACAACAAGCATGTGCACACGAGCTGTGTAGAGCTAGATGGCGTGTACACGCGTGCTGGCCTTATACAGGCCGCGTGTATCTCTAAAACTCTGAAACAAATAAAAATAGACAATCCAAACTAGGAATAGACCACTAATATTGAGAACCAAGATCTCTTGAAGGCTTAGCCACTCTCTTTAACAGAAAAAGAAAACAATGTAAGGAAAAAATTCGTAAAACAAACCAATTTAAAATGAGACTGCAAACAACCAAGACTTAGAAAGAGTTCCAAAAAACCCCCGAGAATGACTGATTCTGACAGGGAAGAGGATGATTGCCTCAAAATGTTTTTGGAATCTACACACTACTGTTACTTCTTCAGCTAGCGTTTACATGCGGGTTGTAAGAAAGTAGGGCGCGGGTACACGTGTGTAGACCTTATGAAGGCTGCGTGTACCTTTGTGGGTCTCGAAAAAACAAAGTTAAG
>ML801237.1:114473-140767 GCA_009831015.1 Picea engelmannii | reverse complement strand
TCAAGGTATACTAACCGTTCTTCAAGTGGAGAAGTTTCTCGCAATAACTGTACGACCAACTTTAGAGATGGGATCTGACATTCGATAGGAAAGATTACCTCCAGCCCGTAAATGAGTTGTAAAGGTGAGAAACCGGTTGCAGTCTTAACAGATGTTCGGTAAGCCCATAATGCCGAGTATAACATCAAATGCCAATTTGACTTGGTTGGGTTGATCGTTTTCTATAGAATGGTCTTAAGAGTTTTGTTCACAACTTCCACCTAACCATTTGCTTGGGGGTAGTAGGGTGACAAATGTTCCTGCCGTGACCTAAGATTTGATGTTAACTCGGTCATCATCTGGTTCTGAAAGTGACTTCCATGGTCAGTGACAATCTCCCTTGGGACTTCGAACCTTGCTATTATCTGGTTGAATTAAAAGAGAGATGCAGTCTCTCCATCATCTTTAAACGTTGGCATAGCCTCAACCAAATTTGTGAAGTAGTCTACAACTACGATGATATAGTGGTGCCCCCTTGCCGAAGGAGGGTTGCATGTAGTGTAATCAATCCCCCACTTGGTGAAGGGACCAACTATGATGATAGGAAACATGGAAGAGAGATGTGCCCTCATCTTCCGAGAGAAGATTTGGCACGGATGGAACTTCTTGACCGATTCAATACAATATTTGATAAGTGTCAGCCAGAAGTAACCTTCTCGTAGAATCTTTTGGGCTGTTGCAAACCCATATAAATGACCGCCACAAGCTCTAGTATGGAAATCGTTAAGCATGATAACTGCTTCTTCGTGAGTGAGAGATCAACGTAGGATGCAGTCTACACCTCTCCGATACAATGTATTATCGAGTATAAGATAATTCTTAGCCTGATGGCGTATACGTCGATGCTCATCACGAGAAGCAGTGGTGGGGCACTTCAAAGTCTGGAGATAGATAAGTATATCTACATACCAGGGATCCAAAGAGGTGATCAAAAACATATCTCCTCTGAGGAGATATGTTTAGTAGCCTCCCACCTCCCTTGTGGAGGCTTCGACCACTAGACCATCCATATGGAGATCGAACTCAAAGGAAACCCTATCAATCGACCCTTTTCCTTTGAAATCTTTTGGCTTGACCACCCCAATTTTCACGACAACATCAAAGTCTAGTGGAAAAAATTCGAACCAAAATCCAACTCCCCTATCTTTAGATTCAAGCAGAAATTAAAACATATAAAGTTGTGCGTAAAAAAATAGAATAAAGAGGAGTTTGGAAAAAATTTCAAAGCCAAAAAAGATCTAAAAAATAAAATGGAGCACATTGAGTAGGCCATCATCCTATAATGGTGAACAAAATAGTTGATCATAAAAGTAGAAAACGTCCAAATCCATAAAGATCCTTATGAGAGATAGGAGGAACTTCTCTATAAATAGAAATATGAGATAATATGGCTGAAAGAAGGGGACAAAAGAACGAAATTCCTCCACAGGTACTCGATGATCCAAAGAAGACATTATAATCACATTTTAGCCATGAGAGACACCTAAGAAAACCTTGTTATTGAGCTTGAAGACATGGAGCAAGAATTGATTAACTTCTACATATCCCTCCTCTCAGAGCCAACTACYGACCACATACCTTCCATTCAAAAACTTACTCGCCACATCCCTCAATTAGTCACTCAAGACCAAMACACCGCCCTAATGCATGCAATACCCCTTGAAGAGGTAGAATAGGCAGTATTTGATATGCCTCRTGGTAAGTCTCCAGGATTGGACAAATTTACCACTCACTTCTTCCAAGCCTGTTGGTCGACCATCAAACTGGATGTYTGGGAGCTAGTGGAAGACTCCCGACAGTTCACCAATGTCTTCCCAACCCTAAATGCCACCTTCTTAGCCCTAATCCCTAAGGAAGAGTGAGCGGAATACCCAACAAAATTCTACCTTATTGCTCTCTACAATGTTGTCTATAAAATGATCACAAAATTCATCCTAGATGTTTGTTGGGATCCCTACTAAAGAGAAAAGACTACTCATAATTTCCTACCTTTTGTGTTTCTAGAGGGAAAATCTAGTTCTAAATGTTGTGTTGGATTCTAGATATGCAAAATGAGATTTCAAAAATGCAAATATCAAATCCAATTATACAATTTTTAGTAACTTGGTTGACCATAATGCTAAAAATGTTAGTCCATTTTCCTACCTATGAATGTATAACTTATATGAAATTATCATACTACACATTTAGCCAATGGGCCATGTGTACCAAGTAACATAACTTTAAGGAAATTTGCCACAAAATATTGCATGTGAGCGAATAATGGAAGCCTTGAGTGCTAATAAAGTGAGTGAGCAGTGGATATTAAAGTTAAAGGACATTAAGATGGAAATGTTTAAAGATCAACCCAAACCAAGTTATGAAGATGTGTTGTGGTTAAGGCTAATTTTATTTAACTGTTGATTTTTGTTTTTTTTGTGGGTTTGATTACAGTTTTGATAACCGAACAAGATATCAATTAGCATATGAAAAAATTGACAAAAGTGACATTTTAGCTCATTTAACTGACAATTTCTAAATCATATCAACAACTTTGTATATATTTATAATTTAAAACCTATTTAAGTGTATCAAAATCTTTGTAAATATTGATAATTTAGCACATTTGATCAACAATTGTAAAGTAAATCCAATTTTATAATTTAAGTCAGTAGTCATAGGACCAGTCACATAACATACAAATAGATATACATATAGACATTGGAGTCCAGAATAAGATTTCCAATAGTTTTCCATAATCTTAAATCATCAGAAATTACAAGGACGATGTGATCCACAGATAATGCAAGGTTTCTTTATCAAGTGCAGGCTATCAACTTTAGACCATGGAATCCTTGATTGACTAAGATGGACTTTTATCTTCATGGCTGCAATTCCCTAGACATGACGATGTTGGAAACAACTCAACATTAGCCAATTATTCTTTGATTAGGGCCATAAAATAGGGTTATGCTATACTATATCCATGCTGGAAGCTACTCAACATTGGCTACTAACTCCTTTCCTGAATTTTATTAGGGCCTGTATTTTTTACAAGCATACCATACAAGGTAGAGGTCTTAATTATCTTACATGGGTAGGGTTGGAAAATGTGGATTTCAGGCCTCTATTCAGGCCCTTACATCAGGATTATTATGTCTACACATTACGTCAGGATTGTGTCTATGATGCATACATTGTAGATAACATTATCATTTACTAAATGCACTTCTTAATGATGTATATCATAGACTGTCTACACCCATCTTCCACCTACTTGCACTAATTGGACATGGATATTGTTGACATCACCAAGCTTTGAGCTACCTCCTTCACATGGCTTCATTGGAAGGATTATGAATGCAATAATGACAATGGATACTATAGCCAACTCCCTCATGGTGTTCACATGGCTTCACTGCAAGGATTATGAATTCACTAAATGACAATGGTCCTCCTACTTGTACTAATTGGACATGGATACTGTTGATATCACACAATCTTAGAGTTGCATCATTCACATGGCTTCACTGCAAGGATTATGAATGCACTAAATGACAATGGATACTATATATACCCACCACACACTATAGAGTCCTTTTTCACCTTAAATGCACTTATTGAATATGAATCCTATAGCCACCACATAGCTTTATTATTTTATTATTATTATATGATAACAATATCTATGTATAATACCAGTTAGGATAGTCATTACTCATAGCTATCACCAAATGTGTCTTGATTCATCACTTTTAGTCATTACTTAACTAAAACCATACTACTTAAAAGAATTAGTTGTTAACCTGATTGCTCTAGTTGTTAACATTAGAGCACTATACTAATTAGACTTTCATGTGAGGAGATGTCATATCAACAAGGCTCATGGACAACTTTTCTAGTAAAAGAAGAAAGCCAAGAAGACAAGTAAGAGACCATTAAAATATTAAAGAAACCAAGAAAAGAAATAAAATAAGATATTGAAGACAAAAGAAGAAGTCGACCTTGCAAGTCAAATAAAGATGACTCAGACACTATAAATAAAGGTTGGATCATTTCATTTTGACACTTCTCACAATTCTATCTGATTCAATTGACACGTGCCATGCATCTTAACCACGTCAGCATCATCATGAACGGATAAAAAATTTCCATGGGTCCAGATTGGCGTTAGCGCAATATATTTTCCTTGTCCAAATTTTTTCCTATGGCCGAGTTAGATCGACGAATCCCAGTCTATCTCCAATGCCTCAATCAATGGACCAGATCTCATCTTGATAAAAATCTGATCAACAATCCATATTTGATTAGGATGATCCGACAGTTGTTGTTTTTAACGCTTTTTCAAACCCCGATAACTCTGACGAGGGTGCCTTCGATTGACGAATGAGATTACTCATTGAAACCAATCTGAAGGCTATTGAGTCACACGGTCTCTATAGATATAATTTTGAGCTTGTTGTAGCAAGGGAAATGATTACAGGGAATCTTCATGAGGAGGGCGTGATCAATATCTTGGCCTGTGAATTCCCAGTTATTCCATAATTTTAGCATAACAAATTCTAGCAAGTAAACATAATTTTTACAATTTCACTAAAGGGAAAGCCACTCAGGAATCAAGAAGCAGTAAGAATATTCAAGAAGATGAAAGTGGTTTCAAGAAGCAGTTACAGACATGAGAGAGAAGGATAAAAGACAAAGCAGGTTCCCATCATCAAGGTCGACACTTTGGGGAGTTTAAGAGTTTCTTGTAAACAGAGTTGCTCGACCAGAGATACCTTGAGCATAGTCAATGGTTAAATGCAATAAGAAACCAGAGAATCATCCACTATATTTAAGTTTTAGTCTATAATTCCTCCTTCTATTGTATATGTGTTCCTGTAAAGAATCTCCTACCATTTCTACTTTTCTTGTATATGATCTGATTTATAAAGCTCAAACAACAAGTTATTCACGATATTCAATGTTAATGTGTGATGTCTAGTTATGACACGTAAGTGATTTTCTCTGAATGTATGACCATTTATCATCATTTTATTTATGCATTTGAATGATATGTAGAGGGCACCTCCTTGAATTTGAATGTATGAATATGTTAACTATTTGAAGCATATGTTTATTGATTTGTTTTCACTTGTTAGTGTTGTTGAATTCTTAATTGCTCATCATGCTATTCATTTCACATAGGCTACATGATTCATTCTTAGAACTGCCCTATGTTTTTATTTTGTTCTTTCCTCTAATCCAACATTTCATCCCTTTTTTAAGCTTGATTGATTGAAACAATCGTGGACAAATTCCTTTGAGATTTGACAACATTTTTCATCTAAACTAAGACTGTTTGAGGTCCTACATTTCAAGAAAGAGAGAGGGAAAAACTTCCCAAATATTGCAAAATTACCTTACTGCAAATATGGCTTTAAGATTCATCCTGATTCTTGACCCCTAGAGTGCCTCAACATCGTTCCAAAAACATCTTGGAACATATCGAGGGATAACATCTGAAATGGCGTCATTTGCAAGGACGTAAGAAGAAGAAATATTCCATGGGATATGACATTGTAAGTTCTGAGACTTGATGGTGAACAAGCCTCAGGCGCTTGGTTGTTAATCCTTCACCTGGAGACTCCACGGAAGGAAAATGTTTCCTCCGTCAAAATACATACCAAAATCCACCTTGATACTAATTAGAATATGATATATTCATATCCACAAAATCTTGTCAGATCGAGAAATGTCAGAGTACGTCATATCTCTTCTTTTTCAGGTAACCCTTATCTAGAAATATTTCTTTATGTTGTTCATCAAAGTGTTGAATTCGTAAATCTAACTGATGTATCAGAATATTTTTTTTTCTTCTTTAAAATGTACACTCGAACCTTTGGAAAATATTCAAAATTCTCCTTTATAATTTCGCCAAGAAGTCAGTTCTTCCCATTGACAATTCTTGAAAATTGTTGTCCCTCCTTTGTCCTTCAAAGCCCATAACATCATTTTACAAAATATCATGGTTGGCTTAGGTGGAGGAAGACCTCGAGGAAATCAACCTCCTCCCCCACCACCTATAAATCCTTGGGTCACTTCCATATTTTCCCCATTGAATCTGCCCTAAATTACCCATGACCTCCCTGAGAATTACATGAAATATCTGCCAAAATTTGATGGAGATAAAACTCTCTCAGCTGAAGAGAATATGAGTGCTTTCCATGAATTTACAGACAACAAGATCATAGAACATGATGACGTATTCATGAGGCTATTTTTCCAAACTATAGGGGGATATGTTAGAAAATGGTTCAGAGACTTACCTATTGCTTCAATTGATAGTTGGCCAACTCTAGAAGTTGCCTTTATGAGACAGTGGGGTGAAAAAAGAGATAGCCTATACTACCTGAGTTAATTTGTCTCACTCAAGAAAAGATCGAATGATATTATCGATGATTTCAATAGGAGTTTTAATAATCTCTATAACAAGATCTATGCAGATATAAATCCATCACTACCAGCAACTAAAGTGACATACATTGGGGAATTTGATGTCGATTTTTCCATGAATTTGAGAGAAAAAAGGTACCCAACCCCTCTAGTAATGCAAGAGGATGAAATAGACATCAAAGGGAATATGATTGTGTCAGGTAAAATGAAGCAAAAACAAGATCAGGAAGAAAAGAAGAAGGCCAGGGAAGATTGTGGTACTTTTGATCCAAGTAGAGACCCCCAAGAAGCAAGGATGGATGAGATGTCTAAACTGATTGAGAATCTGACAAACAAAATGTCTAGATTTTAGATAGAGAATAACAATACAAATAGAGCCCCCCAAGAGAGAGGCGTAAAGAATCATAACCCTAACCAATTCAAAATACCTCCCAATCCAGAACTCATGAGAAGGGAGATAAGAAATGAAGAACAAACCATTCAACCCCCTGTAAAAACCAACAACGATAACAACTTTATTGAAGAAGTAGTGGGCGAGAGCTATGATGAATACACATAATAAATCCACCTACTTCAAGATGTGAATGATGTCATACATCTAACTCAAAATGATTATAAGGAGTCTCTAAATCCTAAGTAACTGATGCCTAGCAATCAACCCAATAAAGGATCTTTATCCTCAGTTCAGTACATATTTTTTGTTGATGCACTATGGGCTTAGATGCATAATAAGTAAATCTCATGCCTTGGCAAAAAGAAGTTGTTGCAGACAATCAATCTCATGCTAGGAAAGTTGGTCCAAAATTTTCCAAAGATAAAGACAAAGAGGTTCTAGACATTCCTAAGGTAGATGAAGTTTTGGAGCCTGTAAAAAAGGAAAAAGAAACTAAAGAACTTGAGGAATTAGTTTCACCTTTCAATTTTGAATGTGAATTTTTTAATATAAAGATTCTTGTTCCTTTAGTGGAGATGGCTAAAAACCCCTCATACCATAAAATGATTGCTAGAATGATGTAGGGTAAGGGATCAACAAATCCTCTTGATACTTTGAATGTAGAAGATGAGTCCCCTACCATAGTTTGTGGTCCTCATATTGATGATAAATAAGAATCTATAGAACCCTTCTATGTGACCTTGAATACTCATGATAAAATTTTGCGCAATTGTATGTTCTATTCTGGAGCATCATACAATCTTATGCCCAAAATAGTCATGGAAAATTTGGGGTTGGAAATAACCAGGACATATCATGATCTCTATTTGTTTGATGCCATCAAAGTGAAGTGTTATGGGATGATTAAATACGTAGTTGTCACCCTAGGCAAGTTGTCTGTTAAGATAATTATGATGGACGTGGTGGTGGTTGATGTACCAGGAAATTACGACATGTTGTTGTCTAGAACATGGGCATGAAAATTGGGAGGCACTATGCAGATGGATATGACTTATGCCACTGTACCAGTTTTTGGAGGAGAGCTCAGAATGTTGTACTGAGAGACAAATTTTTCTTATGTGGTCAGTGATCAGAACAACCTTGTGAATCATCCCATATGTGTTGCTAATGAAGATCTAGGTTGTTGTATGCTATTTATAAATGAAGAGTACAATGAAACCCCAATGCTTCCAGATCCTCTCGTAAGCCCTATGGAATAAGTAGATGATATGTGATTTTTTTTTTTTGATGGTGCATACTCAAAACAAGGGGTTGGGTCCGGCGTAGTGCTCATCTCCTCCACCAAAAAATAAATGCATTTGTCCTACAAGATTAATTTTGAGGCCATAAATATTGTGGTTGAATATGAAGCCTTGATCTTAGGCTTGGAGGAAACAAGAAATATGCAAATTACTAAGTTGGTGTTATTTGGAGACTCAAAGCTAGTTGTGTAGAAAGAAAAAGGCTCTTATCAAACAAGGCACCCAAGAATGAGGGCATACAAGAATCGGGTATGGGATATGATTAATAATTTTTATGAAGCTTTTGATATTTATATAATTTTGAGATATTTTAATCAACCAGTTGATTTCTTAGAAATATCTTCCAATACCTTTAAAGTACCAACCACCTCTCAAATTAAATATGAGATCGAGATGAGATACAAACCTTCCATTCTTGATAATATAAAATACTGGCAAGTTTTTGAATATGATCAGTAGATCAAAAATTTCATGGAAGTGATAGACGATTTTGCAAATACTCATATTGATTTTGATGATGAAGAGGACATGAAACAAAATATTGGTGAGGAATATGAAGAGATTCCTGAATTTAGCAATTACATGGATGAGCATAAAGTCTTGCAGCTCAAGAATAACTTCATTTTCAAAGGACTGGTGCCTTTAGAAAAGTTGTTTGATATAAATGATGTACTTGTCAAACCAACCATCCTCCCCAAAGATGATATCATTGAGGAATATAATATTGGGATTGAAAAGGATCCTAAATATATTAAGTCGTCCAAAAATATTCATGTTGATCATAGGGCAGAGTATTTGCAGTTGTTCAAAGAGTACATGGATGTATTCGCATGGATATATGAGGACTTAAAAACTTGTGATACCAGTGTCATCCATCATCGAATACCCTTCAAGCTTGGTACTAAGTCTTTCAAGAAGAAGCTCGGGCAAGTTAATACTCTTTTTTTTCCTACCATTATATGCCCAGATTATTATTCCCTTATGGTATTCTGAATGGGTATCTAATTTAGTTCTAGTGAGAAAAAAGAATGGGGAAATAAGGCCATGTTTGGAATTTAGGGATTTGAATAAATGTTCATTAAAATATAACTACCCCCTACCCAAGATGGACCATATACTGCAGAAAGTAGTAGGGAAAAACAAGATATCCATGATGGATGGTTTTTCGAGATACAACCAATTGGCCATGCACCTAGATGACAGAGAGAACACAACCTTCACAACACCATGAGGGACTTTCATGTATGACAAAATGCCTTTTTCTCTGATAAATGCAGAAGAAAATTTTCAAAGAGCTATGGACATTTCTTTTGTGGGTGAAAGTATGATCACATAAATAAAACATTTAAGGAAAACCCAAGACAAATGATGATCACATAAAGAATTTAATGAAAACCTTTGTGAAGTGTAGGAAGTTTAGGTTGTCCTTGAACCCCCAAAAGTATTATTTTTCTTCGGAAGAAGGAAACATTATTTTGCATATAGTATCTATAGAGGGGGTGAAGATAGATCCAGAAATGTTGGAGGCAATCAAATAAATTTCTCAGCCTAGGAACAAGAAATAAGTATAATTTTTGCTAGGTAAAATAGGATTTCTGAGAAGTTTTTTCCCCAATTTCGCTGAAATGGTGAATCATATTACCAACATGTTGAAAAAGGACCATGAAGTCAAGTGGATAACTAAAGCTAAAGAATCCTTTCAATAGATCAAAATGGCCTTGGGAAAATCTCCCGTTCTTATCCTCCCAAATTATGATAAAGAGTTTCTCATTTTTTCTTTTGCATCAGTTCATACTATAGCTTATGTGTTGCTACAAAAAAATGAAGAAAATCAAGAGAAACCCATAACATATTTCAGAAAGGCCCTGAGAGATGTTGAGATGAATTATAGTAGCATGGAAAAGTAGTCATATGCATTAGTCAAAGTGTTGTTCCTGATTTTATACTTTAAGGCTCTAAAGTATACTGTCAAGGCATTTGTAAAGGTAAAGGTAATTAAAGGGTAAAAATCAAAATAAAGGATAAATTAGAGTTGGTTTCCCAACTGCCTCTGTCTATCTTCCCTTTGTTCTTGGATGCTAATATCTCTCTCAATAGCTGCCCATGAACGTTCTAATTCAACCCGGTTAGTCGTTGTTTGTAGAATAGTATTAAAAAGGTTCAAAGCAATGCTAGTTTGATCTTGGAGACCAGGTTCTATGTTGCGCTGTCTGTTATTTGGGATAGTCATGGAGAGTAAAATTTTATTTAATTTTGAAAGAATTTGATAAATTGTTGCTTTAGTTTTTAAGGGATGAAAATAGAAAAAATAGTTTTGAAATTCAAAATAATAACATAATAATAGTTGAGGCCGTTTCCTGGACTTGAAACAATTTTGAGAATAGTAAAATAAAAAAGAAATACTGCTGAAAAAATATGAGGCTTTTATCACGAAAGAATCTCATATTGTAATAGAAAGTAAAGAGGAAAACAAGATTTATAATGAAGTGTTAAATATTATCATTCAAATGATCTACAGGTCTTAAAATTACTGATAGCAATTTCATAGGAAAAACTGTAAATAATTTGATAACCAAATCAATTCAAACTACAAAAGATGCATGAAATAAACTTATAGTTGATCATTCATTAGAATGAAATTGAAAGAGAAACATAGAAATATATTGTAAACAGGATTAAAGAACACATAGCTTCAAGTTCACAGAATTCATAATCTCGTCTGCATTATTTATATCAAAATGGATTGAATTTTTTTTAATACAATCGGTTCTCTCAAAAACAAAAAGCCTTTTCTCAGTCTTGTGAAAATATATTTATACATGATCACCAAACATTTTTCTTGTTGGTGATTAACTAACTTCCTAAGACTAACGGTTACATGAATGAACAATGTCAAACCGTTTACATTTCTATTCTAACTGCTTTATTATTCCAATGATGAAAATTTTCAAAACAATATTTCATGTCTGCATTGATGAACCTCCTCCTTCTGCTTTAAGACAACGGATACATTTTCCCAGAAACTACACTAAAACTCTGGGAGCTTCTGGAATCTCCTTTGCTTCAAATAAGAAAAACTTTCTCTGCAGTTCTGGTAGACGATCTTCGATTATCTTTCTCGTAAACTTAATAGTTTCTAGCTTTAAGTTAGGCATTACTATACATTTGTCAATTTGAGTAACATTGATTACTTTTATTTGTGGAATCTATGCCTAAATTTCTTCCAGCTCTTCTTTAAATCTTAAATGATGCTTGACAATATTAATTTCTCCTAACAACCTGGGACAATCATTTTTTCCAATGTTCAATGAAGTTTTCTCTAAAAGATAAAAAATTCCTTGACAATTGTCATTAACTTCTCTGGTTATTATTTTGTTTTCTGTGACGTCTGCCTCCCATACCTTGAGTATTACATCACCTTTAATCTGTTCTGAAACAGATAGCTTTTGAGCTTCCCCGAAATCCTGTTTTGTTGAAAGAGCCACTGCTTTTTGGAAATTTTCTCTGGCTGCTTTCACTTCTCTTTCTTTCTGGAGAATATTCTCCAAGGATTTATTTGTTTCCTGAAAGTAATTCTGGACAAATTCCAGATTAAAAAACACTCCCTGTTGTTCTTTTTCTATCTTCATATGTATTTCCAATACTTGGGCCTAGAATATTTCGAGCTCTACCACTTGATTTGAAATGGAATTAATCTTACCTTGTAATTGTTTATTTATTTCCTCTTTCTTTTTGACCTGTGCTTAAGTGACCTATATTTTCTGATTTGCTTCCTCTAAGCTTGCTTTCATTTTTTGAATCTCTTGAATATCATTTAATCTAGCTTGTTCTAGACCCTTTTTTATACCCCAACTGATATTTCTTTTAGTCTCCTTTAATTGATTCTGTAGCTGAGCTATCATCTGGTCTTTTTGTTCCGACATAGTTGTCAAACTACCCACAAAGTATAAATTCGCCGATGCTAAAGCTCCCATTATGCCCGCTATTTATATAGCGAATTATCCCTCTTTAAGTTTTTGTCTGTCTATAATGATATTGTTCTTTTTAATCATCATATCTCCTCTTGGATGCATCTCCTATTTCAAGATAGCCTTCCTCTTTCTACTGAAAAAATAATTGGATGAAGGAATCTCATCCCTAGAAATAGGCTCAAGATCACTAACGTATAGAGATCCCTCGTGGGGGTTTCCATAAGTAGACTGTAATGGATTCAAGGAAGTAATGGGACTTCCAAGTTCTGTCGATGTTGTTCCTCCTACTTTTTTCGAAAAATTCTTAGGGATTTCTGAGGGTGTTTCCAACTCCTTTCCTTTCCCTGTCTTTGATTTTTCTGTCTGAGGGACTCCTGTTTCCTGTGAAGGCATTTCACTCTCCTTCATTTTCCCCTTTGTATTATCTTTTTCCTGTACATCTGTTTCAAAGCCTAGGGGAGGCCCTTCCTTCTCTGGAGGAGTCATCGTGGATTCACCTTGCAAATTTTTTGGCAAACAACTTTGCCTGTGACTTTGGAAGGATATAAAACCAGTCTGCAAGTCGGGTGATAAGGCCCGTACCCTGTTCAGTACCTCTTCATAAGTTTTAACATCCTTGAATATATCATCATAAAAAGATTGTTCATGTTCATAAGCTTTCAAATTACAGTGCATCAAATGTCTGCTTACTAGTTGATAAGGGTCATGCTTTCTGTGCTCAATATCTACCAGTTTTATCTCCTCTAATGCCTCGGCTTCCACTTTAGAATGGCCAAGGTTTAGTAATGAAAATTTCCCGACATACACAGGGAAGATTGGCCAGGATTTCTTTTGAGCTACCTTTAGCTCTATCCCAATACCACCTTTCACTATTTGATATGCTACCTCCCTCAATACCAGTCTGTTCGGGAGGAATTTCRGAAGTGCGTGAGGGGGAATTGAGCATCCATAGACCCTAATATAAGAGAATTTTTCATCAACAAACTAGTCGGCTATTGCTTTTATATTTCCTGAGACTGACTCAGAAATGCGAGGGGGTTCACAACCATGAAACATTTTATGCATTGAAATAATTATGAAATGGAAAATTTCATAAAACGCATTCTTAGCATTTTCTTCCCATAGCACAAAGTGATATTTGTGAATGGGTTCAGGACAAGTTATGTTCCAACTCCAATTCATCAAGGGAAAATGAGTCACAAAGCAAACTACGTCCATAATGTACGCTGACATGTAAAAGGCCACTGGTTGACCTTTAGATTTTGCAACTCCGTAATTTGAAACTTCTTGAGCTAGGTTATTAGACAGAATCTTACTCCAGTTGAAAGTGTATCCTTCTGAAGCTTCTTCTAAAAAGGGCACACATTCTGTAGGAAAATGGCAGGGATCCTTTTTCCTGAAAAGTCTACACATCATAATGGCTACATGGACCATGTATTCATTCAAAGATGCCATGGCATAAACCCCATGGGTATCGGCCCTAAACTTTGATGGACATCTCCCCATTCTCTAATTAAATTGAGATAAGTTTGGTTTGCCTCAGTACACTCTTTCCTTTGAAATTCAGCTAAAAACTTGGCATTAAAAGTGTACTTAGGATTTGGTGAGAGCTTATACATTACCTGTATATGTTTTGGCCTGAATGAGCCTACATCAACCCCTTGATCATTTAAAATGCTCCTCGTCGGAATATCAATCTTTTCCAAGGCCCATTTGATCATGTCATTCTGCGCCATAAGCAAAGGGTGCACCGTGATCTTATGAAGATCTGATTCTGCTACATTCCGGAAGTGATTCTCGGAATCAGTAGGAGAATTCTTGATTTCTTATTCCAGGAATTTAGAGATTTGTGTCCAATATTTAATTGAGTCGATAGCGTGTGGCGTAGTGTCGGATATGATATCTCCTTCCTGTGTATCTTCACTCTTCTTTGGTGCTTTCTTTGGTGCCATGAATTTAAGTTAGATGGAAAACTTGTCACAGAGAAGGAGTGTATGAGCTCGACTAAATGCGTCTTACACTTGATAGTATGAAACAAAATCTATTGCGAAACACAGACCTTTGAACTCTCTTTTAATTCATTTAATGATGCAGGTACTGATGCAGCTGACAAGAATTCAATACATTGAATGTAGTGGATATTTACTAAGATACGCATTAGTGTCACATATCATCAGTTATCCTTTATTAAAGTGGTCGTGTTTTGGCGCTTTTGAATTCAAAATTCAAAAAATTTCATTCGATTGGAAACTGGAACAAGAACAAAACCTAAAAAGATTGATTGTCATTAATCATGCTTTCAAAACAGAGTTAATTTAGACTAATCATAGATTAAGAGTCAAGATTTCATGTTTCGAGATTTCGGGGATCAAGTTGACAAGAGGTATGTTATCACTGAATCCCGATTTCCAAAATCGCGAAATCACGACAAGATTAAATTAGGACTTAAATTCGTTTTAGCAAAATAATTGATCGATATTAAGCGTTTCAGGATTTCGAGGATCGTGTTGACAAGAGGTATGTTATCACTAAATCCTGATTTCCGAAATTGCGAAATCATTAACTTAAGCCTTGAATTTTCATTTTAGTGAATTAATTAATCAGGATTAAGGACTGACCTCCAAAACATAATTAATTTAGACTAACACAGATTTTGAGTTGGGATTTCGCGTTTCAGAATTTTGGGGATCGAGTTGACAAGAGGTATGTTATCGCTGCATCCCGATTTCTGAAATAGTGATACAACTAATTTACTTTTAATAATTATTTACTTCAACTTTTCGGGATTTCGCGATTCGATATGTATTAAAACCTATGTTCTTAATAAACCCCGAGTCCCGAAAACCCCTTTTTTATTAGTCTGATTTTTTGCTTTTTATTATTATTAGAATAAAATCTGTCGGGATTTTAGTACCGGCCCTTTGGAAATGAAAGTGAGGTTTATGCTTCTTGAAAATCCGAAACCCGAAAAAGGAAAGCTTTAGTCTTCAGATTAAAAAATTTAAAATATGTTTCAACATAAAGCATTAAAGGATTTCAGAGATTATATACTGCACTCTAATATATTGGATTATGTACCTACCAATATTATAAAGGAAATTGTCACACATCCTGATAGTGAGGGAAAAAGAGGTAAATGGATTGCTAACATTCAGGAGCATGATGTGGAGATCAAGCCCACAAAGCTATTAAAAGGACAAGGACTAGTTTGAATCTGACTGTAGAGTTTTAGACCTGAATTGAACTAGATTATTTTCGGAACGAAATGAAAGAAGAGATATTACAATGAAGTGAAAATAAATATTACTAGAAACAGAGAAATACAATAATACATGATTTCTATTAATGAAAGAAATGTACAAAGACTATAAAAATACATAGTGGAAGACTCGCTATAACGATGGCACCTTATCTCTAAGAAGAGATGTGATGGCTATGCTCATTTGCAAGAAGATGAGTCCTATAAGGCTATGAAGGCTTTTTTATAATAAACATGAATGAAAAAACCCTAGACATCCAACAACCTAACCCTAGGATATGAAGTGCCAAAAATCATGTGGGCCTTGTTGGGGTAAGTTAGTACATCAACTTCCCGAGGTCATAAATTTTTCATACGATCTCCATTTTAAGCGTGTGATAGCCCATTGGAAAGATATTTTTGAGAACTAGGCATTATCTCATCAAACTCTAACTTTGTCTACAGTTTGACTATGAAAATCCAAGAAAACATTTTTTAAGGCCCCAAAACGGCCCTGGAAGTACATAAAGATGTATTAACATGAAAACTTACAAAATAAGCTAGTTGGAATAGGTGGGACGCCACCATTATCTACATGGATGCTGTGTAGGGATTCAGGACAACCGGAAGTGCAGAAACCACAATTACAAAGAAATGTCCCCATTACAGAGAAATGTGTTGAATTGAAAACTATCAAGATGAGCCAGTTGGAATTTGGAACAGGTAGGTAGCCACCAATATCCACCTGGATTAGTCTTCCCCCCTTAGCAAGAAATGGTATTCATTACGTTGAGTGCTCGGGGAAGAGGGGGAAGTGTTTGATTTATTTGAATCTTGGTGAGTTGCGTGCCTTGCTGGATAAGTTGCATTGCTTAGCCTATGGAAGGTTGTCACGAACCTGTTGTTGGCGGGATTGAATCTATTCCACCACCCTGTTGTCTCTGGGATTGATGGGTCATTTTGTAGGCTCCATCGTAGGTGAAGAAACAATATCTTATTTCTCTTCTACAATCTGCTTCTATTGGATATAAGGTGTTGAGGCTGCAATGGTTGCAGTGGCCTTCTATGCATCCTTTGAACAGACTGTGAAGAGATTGAATTTTTCAATATGAGAGATTACCTTGTGACACTGTTTTGGTGGAATAGCAGTCAGAACTACCTCTGGTATCTTGTATTTCTAACCCCCTAGAGTAATAATGATACTACGAGGTCGAGACTCATAAACATCATGATGTTCCACATATATGGTTGGAGCAAAACAACATCACAGACATCAAGAGGGGAAACATGACACATTACCTCATCCTCGAAGGCTTGGATGCCATAGGATAGGTGGAATTTCTCGCTGACATAGATATATCATCCCTGGTGAAGCCACTGAATGTTGTATGGTTGCAGGTGTGGTGTTGCCGACAACCCCAACTATTTGAAGACCTCAGATGAGATGAGGTTCTTCTGGCTGCCACTATCAAAATGAAATGCAACGGGGTACCCTTCACCAACATTTGTGAATATAAGAGGTGCTCCCCCTCCTCAGGATCTATTGGTTCTTTAGGTTGAATTGTTGCAGTCACGATAATAGCAGTGGGGTCTGCGTTGATGATCTGTCTTTTTTCATTATTTTCTAGATCATATTTTGAATCAGGGTTTGTCTCCTTGTCTTTGATCTCAGCCACCAATGACTATTTCAAGCGAGATTCATCGGTGTTGTGCCAGGGGATTGTGTGGAAGTCACACCACTTCCCAGTGTCATTCTTCTTCTTTCTTTTACCCTTATTTTCCTGTGTCTTGGACTGGTTGTCAGGAGGCTGTTGGTTAGGTCTGTATTTATCATTCTTTTGTTGTTGCGTATTTGCAGACCCAAACTCCCATTTGTTCTAGTGCCTAAATGTCTGCTCAATTTTGACAACATATCGATAGGCAACTTCCAATAATGAGATGTTTAGGAAATCCAATTTGGTTTGTATGTTCCTATGCAAATCCCCACAGTATTTTAGAACCAGATGTCACTCGGAGTCTTTGATACTCATCTTGGTGTGCAAGGTATTGAAAGTATTTGTGAACTCCGACATTGTTTGGATCTTCTCTTGCTGCAATGTGGTCCATCTCATGCACTGGACTTCATAGTTATCAACAAGATAATATTGCTCCTTGATCGCATCCACAAGAAAATACCAAGTGGGCTCAGCGCCATATATTTTAGATTCCTCTGTGGAACTTTTCTCTCAGTAATTTTCCCACCAATGTTTGACATGGGGGAGAGCCTTGAGGAGTGTGAAGGTGATATTTTTCTTGTCAGAAAAATTGTGAATAGAGAAATAACCTTCTAGTAGATTTAACCATTTTTCTAATGCATCCACATCTATCTGACCTTCAAATATGGGAATATCAAAATTAACTTGTACCTTGAAGGGAGAGGTTTCTCCAAAGTGGTCGCTTTATGAATATGTGCATATTTCTATCAGAAGGCATTGAAGGATGTGGGTAAAATTCTCCATCCATTCGTCCATCTGTCATGCGAGAGCTTGCTCAAGAAACATATTAATATAATCTTTTGCTCCATTATTTTTATTTTCTTCGGCCATGGAGGGTTTCTTGGGCGTGCGAGAGTGATTGTCCTCAAGAGAGACAATATTGAGATGCAACTTACTATACTTGGACCTTGTTGGGGACATGCACTGAAAAATTATGAAGAGCAACCCGCTCTGATACCACTGATCCAAATTATTTTTGGAACGAAATGAAAGCAAAGATATTACAATGAAGTGCACATAAATATTACCAGAAACAGAGAAATACAATACTGCACGATTTATATTAATGAAATAAATGTATAGAGACTGTAAAAATACAGAGTGTTAGACTCACTAAAATGGTGGAAACTTATCTCTGAGAAGAGATGTGATAGCTACGCTCATTCGAAAGAAGATGAGTACAATGAGGATCTAAAGGCGTTTTTATAATAAAAATGAATGCCAAAACCCTAGACATCTAAAAACCTAACCCTAGGAGATGAAGCGCCAAAATTCATGTGGGCCCCGTTGGGGTAAGTTAGTACATCAACTTCTCTGGGTCGTAACTTTTGCATACGATATCCGTTTTAGGCGTGTGATAGCCTGTTGGAAAGGTGTTTTTGAGAAATATGCATTATGATGTCAAACTCAAACTTTATCTATAGTTTCACTATGGCAAGCCAAGAAAACACTGTTTAGGGCCCCAAAACGGCCCCAGAAGTACAAAAAGATGTATTGACACGAAAAATTCCAAAATAAACCAGTTGGAATAGGTGGGCAACCACCATTATCCACCTAGATGTTGTGTAGGGATTAAGGACAGCCTCAGAAGTTCATAACCCATAATTACAAAGAAATGTCCCCATTACCGATAAACGTGTTGAACTGAAAACTATCAAGATGAGCCAGTTGGAATTTGGAATGGGTGGGTGGCCACCAATATCCACCTGGATCATGAATTTAATGTCAAAAAACCTCGTAGCAGTAGATTCTGAAGAGGATGAAACACAAGAACCATCCATAGAGGTAAGTGCCAAATTTTCTTAGTATGATTGGTATAAAGACATCATCTTTTACTTGCAAAATTTTAGTTTCTCACAAGCATGGGATAAAGCCAGTGCTATGTCTATTAATCTTGAGGATGTAAAGTATTGCATTTTGAGGGAAAATCTATTTTGTAAGGACCAATGAGGAATCTTACTAAATTTCCTCACTGAAGAAGAAACTGAGGAAATAATCATTGTGTTTCATAAGGGTGTGGAGGGGGCCACCATGCTTGGAGAGGCATTTCATACAAGATCCTTAGAGATGGGTATTATTGGCCCTCTTTATTTTCTAATGTAAATGGCTTGGTTCGAGCATGAGTAAAATGTCAAATATTTGTAGGAAAGTAGAAGTTATTTCCCCTCCCACTAAAACCAATCAAAGTTGAGACACCTTTTCAACAATGGGGATTAGACTTGATTGGCGAGATTAATCCAAATTCAAGTAGACAACACAAATGGGTTTGACAACCACAAATTATTTCACAAAATGGGTAGAGGCCATATTGTTAAAATGTGCTCGTTTTACCATAGAAAATATCACTATTGTCACCCAACCATAAGCCGAAGCCACCCTCCGAGCACCTTAACCTTGACAAAGAATCATTCTGGAAGCAAACCCTAGGACAGATAGCCAAACAAAGGCTGGAGCACCTTTCTCCAAGGATAGCACACCAAACAAGAGATGATCAGATAGTCCAAACCATAACCAAGAGATATTCCAAGCCAAAACGTTATCTGTTAGCCACAACAGCTGCAACTGCACACAAGTGAGCTCTGCAGTTCTGAGAAATGACTTCCAGAATGAAGATTGGCCTCTTGTATTTATACTAAATTTGGCAAACTGCCTGGGCTGAATTCTCATTCTGGGTGTTATTTACTTAGTATATAATATTTTCTTCAGTCGACTTCTTCTCTTGGAGGCTAATAACCTAATACAAATTATCCTCTTGAGTTAACTTGTCTTCTAGGGTTATTAGCCAACTAATTAGGGTTTCTTCTTACTTCCTGGAATATTTTATTCTCGTCAGGTTTACACATGGAGGTAAATACCTCCCGCAGCTACCATAATATCAACACTCCCTCCTAGCTAGGGAGGTATTACAAGTAATGGTCTTGAGCACAAACATACCATTCACTTGGTAGAATCAAAATAGTTGTATAGACTATCTTATGACTAGATTATGAGCACCATCATCACCATCAGTGTAATCAACTACATCATCTCTCAAAACCATACTCCATCTGAGTGATTAGGCATGATATTGGATAAGTCACTCACCCCACAAAATGACATGAGAGCCATTCTTCTAATCTGGACATATGTCCTAGAAGAATAAATGTCCTGAACCATTTCCTGTCTGGGAAATATCTGTCCATTGATCATCCATCTAGCTGATAATCATTTCCAGCACTACTGATAGTTTTCAAGGCAATCAAAACAATGTCATTCAATAGAACACAAATGTATCCATCCATAGTAGTACACAACTACAATCCAGTGGTACACTACCACACCAAGTAACACACAGATACTTGATCAGTGACATATAGTCATAATCAGTGGAACACATCCACCATAGTAGCATACATCTACTGTCCAGAGACATACCATCTCCATAACAATCATTTGATATCAACCTGCACATAAAACATTGTTATGATATAAACTGAATCATCTGGTCCATTCTTCCACTCACATCTGTGAGATCTAGAAGAGCATCTGCCCTCGGAAAGGTAAAAGATCAATGATGAGCTATCTTGACTATTCTTCTCAAGCAAGGAAGAATAACTATCTCGATTTCTGAGCCTGGACCATTCCCTATCATGGGCCATTCCTTCGACACTAAACAAAGTGAAACCTGGAGCGAATGAGTCTTCCCTAGGGAATGCCTGTCCTTGATTACTGAACCTAGACCATTCACCTATCTGGGCCATTCCTCCAGCACTAAAAAAAGTGCAACCTGGAGAGAATGAATTTTCCCCAGGGAATGATTGTCCAGACCATTTCCTAAGGAAATGAACCAACCTCCAAAATGAACCATTCTTCGAAAATGCTCACAACTATGAGCTTCGAAAGAATGAATGTCCGGCGAGGTGGACCAGTCTTCTTGACCACTACTGAGAGTGACCGTCAAGAAGAGAGACTGTCCTAGACCATTCCCCATGTTAACCACAATGGGAAATTGCTATCTATGGTACATCAACAATCCATCGAACCATTTTCATTACAAAAATGACCATTCGATTTGGACCATTTTTCGAACTGGAAAATGCCTGTCCGTCAAAAATCTCAAACCACTTTCCGAACTGGAAATAAAATTCTCATCCTGGACCATTTTTCGATCTGAAAAATGACTGTCCATAATTCAATAACGCATCAGTGCTCCATCCCAACCTGGGAGTCATCTCTTCCTTTTTCCAATAGGTAAGTCATCTCCACGAGCTCTAGCTTGAGTACACAAACTCTTTCATCTTGGAAAGAGTCTTTACCAAAATGTTTTCTTATCTGCTCATCTGTAGAGATATATATTGGAGAACTACGTTCTCTTTTCTGGACTTCATCGCAGAGAATGTAATGCTTGATCTCAATGTACTTCGGTCTTTCTGGAACACTGGTTTTCTCTGAAGGCTTCATATAACTCTGATCATTGCAGTATATCATAGTTGAATTCAGTTCCTTTGTTTTCTGCTAGCTCATAACATCGTGGCAAGGCTCAAACTGGAACATATCCATGGGGCACTTCTTCTTTCATCATGAGATTTTGTCATGGATTAGCAATCCATCATCCTGGACTTCTGATTAACCATTCTGAATTTTATCATAGAATATTTTCACCACGCTTCTATTGTGCATGAGAAGCTTTGCACCAAGTTGTTTGAGTCTGTACAAAATATTCTTTCATCTACATACAAGGGTCTCTTTTTGGTATACCTCAAAGCCTTGAGGTTTCTCTACATACGCTCTTTGTTCAATTATTCCGGAGAACATCTTTTGCATTCATCTGATGTCAATTCCAACCCATGGATATTGTGGACGATATAATGGCTCATGTAGAGGTATGTCTAGTTTACTGGAACAAGCAATCATCATAGTCTTCTCCCTCCATCTGGGATAACCTCTAGTTTTGGATCTCGCAATTCTTACATTCATAAGTCTTTCATACACTGTTCTTCAACATAACTTTTAGTTCCTCTACTTGATTGATTTTAGTGAGTTCATATCAGGTTGGTGATCTTGTGATTCTTGATACAATAACTGGTTGTTCTGGCTCTTCTTTCTTTCTTGGAATCTTCATGTTCTTCCTTTCATCATAAGATCATGGATGTGGATGGAAAACTACGGATATTTTAAGGCTTCTTCTAGAGTCAAACTGAACACATATTGTTTTTCATGACTGGTACCATGGATATATACTTCATCATCTTTAATGGATCATAGGATTAGCTCCCTCCTAATCCTTGCTTCATGTATGAGTGCATGTTTTTCTTTTGGAAGTATAAAATCGTCTCCCTCCATCTAACATAATCCATGCTTCTGTCTGCATCCTTATTGCCTTATGCAAGGTGTCATAGTCATTTTCCAGTTTCCTCTTAATTGCTGACTTATTTATGTCTTTACTTTTTCTGGGTTTCTTCAAGATTGATTCTGAATTCAGCTTATCTTTCAGATGTTACTTATGTAATAACTTCCACATGAATTGCTTGATGTACTTCATCCTTTCATGTGAATTGTATGACTTGTAGTCATAATGATAGAAATCCTTATCTTGTTGTTTCTTCCATAGGTATAGTTTTTCTTTGAACATATTATCTTCTAAGAAATAGATATGCAAGATAAGTATAGAAAGCATGGTATGTTCAAGAACTATGAAGAGTATTGTTACCTTGTCTTAGAAGAAGAAGTCTGTTTTATCTTGCTTGGTCTTCTTTGTAGGTTCCTTTTCTTCGATAATTGATGCTTTTTCTTGGAACAATGATTCTTGTAGTGACCATACTTTCAACAGTTGAAGCATTGTATTTCTGACATATCTTTCTCTTGATTTGGCTCCTTCTTTGAACCAAACTTCCTTTTGTTCCTGAAATTATTGAATCTTGTTGTGAAGGCTTGATCATCATAATTCTTTTGGGGTTTCTCTTTTTCACTAATAATTGATTCTTCTTGAGCATAACAAGTCCAAAGTTCTTTAAATGTAGGATACTCCTTCCTTGTGTTCATGCTTGTGACAAATGCATCCCATGTCTTGGGAAGACCATTGAGTACTATGTTTACCAATTCCTTCTCTAAAATGATCTCTTCAATAGCTTGTAGTTGATATCTTAACTGAGATATTTTCACAAAGTATGATGTTACGTTGTCATAATCATTCATCTTCATGTCACAGAGTTCATTCTTCAGACTCATTACTTGTCCAATGTTTCTGATTGAGAAGAGGTTTGTTAGGGCATCGTACATATTCTTTGATGAGTCAATATGTGAGATGTAGGGTATCAAGTGGTATTTTATAGAGTCCACTATGATACTCGTGGCATTGATGTCACCGTATTTTAACTTCTCCATAGTTGCAACGTTCTACAGTTCCTTCTCTTTTCCTTCTTCAAACTCTAGTTCCATGATCTTTCCTTTCACGATATCCAACACTTTATCCTTGGAAAGGATGAGGTCAATCCTTATCTTCCACGCTCTGAAGTTAGAAGCTCCATCTAAAATTGTTTTCTGACTTCATAGAATAAGTCATGGCTGCTTTTACTTGGTCAACCCTAGATTTGACCAGAAACTCAAACTTAACGTCTTGGCTTGCTGAGAGTACCAGGAGATGTGCTAGGCTAGGGTGCACTGGTATATCCAAAAATTAGTTCAATCCCTTCACTTAAGGTGCCTCAACGAGAGGGTTAGGGTTTCTACAACTTCACCTACTAGTAACCCTAGCGGTAGTGATTTAGTAACTGCTCCTGCTAGAAACCCTAGTGGAAGTTATTCAACGAGCTTAGTATCTTTATGGCTATGCTCCCTTCCAATGGTTAGATTGAATGAAGGAGGTTTGGGCCCATAACCTGTTAGAATGTGCTCGTTTTACCATAGACAATATCACTATTGTCACCCAACCATAAGCCGAAGCCACCCTCCGAGAACCTTAACCTTGACAGAGAATCATTCTGGAAGCAAACCCTAGGCTAGATAGCCAAACAAAGGGTGGCACACCTTTCTCCAAGGATAGAACACCAAACAAGAGCTCATCAGATAGTCCAAACCATAACCAAGAGATAGTCCAAGCCAAAATGTAATCTGCTAGCTACAACAACTACAACGACAACTCTCCTCCAAACTTGCACACAAACTGGCTAACTGCAGTGCACACAAGTGAGCTCTATAGTTCTGAGAAATGCCTGCCAGAATGAAGACTGGCCTCCTGTATTTATAAATCTAGCAAACTGCCTGGGCCGACTTCTCATTCTGGGTGCTATTTACTTAGTATATAATATTTTCTTCAGCCGACTTCTTCTCTTGGAGGCTAATAACCTAATACAAATTATCCTCTTGATCCGACTTGTCTTCTAGGGTTATTATCCAACTAATTAGGGTTTCTTCTTACTTCCCAGAATATTCTATTCTCACCAGGTTTACACGTGGAGGTAAATACCTCCCACAGCTACCATAATATCAACACATACCTATAAGGTAAACCACTGATACAGTCATCATAAAGTTCCTAGAGGAAAATATCTTGTCCAGATTTGGGTGACCAAGAAAGATCATTGTTAATAATGCTCAGGCCTTAAAATATGCCAAATTGGTTAACTTTGATCGGGACTATTACATAGAGATGGGACACTCTAGTGCTTACTATCCACATGGAAATGGTTTCGCTAAATCCTCCAGTAAGAACCTTATCAATATTATCAAGAAAACATTATCTCAAAACAAGAAGGCATGGGATTCCGACCTGAAATATGATGTCTAGGAAGATAGAGTTAGCATCAAGAGGGCCATTGGAACTTCCCCTTTTCAGCTGGTGTATGGGTTGGAAGCCATTTTCTCCATTCATCTCAGCCTCTCTGTGATGAAATTAATGCAATATGAATAGACATAATCAGATGACATGCATAGAAGAATTAATCAGTTGATTGAAGTCTAATAGGAAAGAGAACAATTTCAGATAAATTCCCAAGCTCATCAAACAAGAATAAAATAAATGTTTGATAAAAGGACCAAAGAAATAAATTTCATGGCGGGGGACTTGGTTTTGAAATGGGATGCCCAAAGGGAAGCTAAAGGGAAACATGGAAAGTTTGATAAGCTTTGGCTTGGATCCTTCCAAGTGGTTGCATTCCAAGATAAAAACACTTATGATTTAGCTCAACTGGATGGATATTTGTTTGGGGCTCCTGTAAATGGGAGGTTCCTCAAGCACTTCCTACAGTACAAATCATTCCAAATTTTTCTTACTCTGTACATAAATAATTCCTTTTAATTTATGTTCATGAATTTTTAATTTTACTTCATTGACCATTCATTACTTCAACAAGTAGGTAGGCTTCTAACAACATAAGTTGTTGAGAATTTTTTGTGTTACATATCATACCATTTTCCAGGTTTGAAGGAGAAGTATCTTTTCAGGAAGACTCCATAACCCAACATAAGAAGGAACTTAATCTACAGTTCTCAACAAACTGTAGGGGTATGTTGTCCCTACTAGAGCCAAATGTTAGTACCATATTTGTTACTGACCTAATTTGAAGGTTAATAATGGTTTTAATGTTGAGAGTTAGCAAGTTGAAGGAAGAAGTCGAGATTTCAGATCCTTTGAGTGGTCAAGATTTAGTTTATATTGAAGCAGATTGAATAAATAACGAGAAATCATACTCTATTTGTGCCTAAGGAATTTTTTTAGCACTCAGGTGCTTATCATAAGTCTAAAGGCGTCTTGTCATGCACGAAAGGAGCCTAAGTCTATTGGCCAAGGAGATTACCACAATAACTCTACCTAAAAGTGAGGCATTAGCAGTTTTTCGGACCTCGGAAGATCGATGGCTCAGATATCATTGTACACCCGCTTTCAAATCAACAATCAAGATTATGCCTTCGTCAAAATTGCGATTGGAACCAAGCCTCAAGTGCTCCGATGGATGGTCCATATTTCATCGTGCCATCAATCATGTCCCAAGAGATGAACAACCTAGATTTGATTCATGACCCCAGTGCGCCAACTCAACATTACACGTAGTATGCCTATAGGGCACCTGTTAAGACAACCACTGGCTACCACATGGCCATGTGGATCCCATTGGATGCACAGGTAAACATATCAAAACTGGGTGACACATGCCCTACCTGTCTACCACATCAGCACCAATGAATACTAGTGAGAAGGTGCCATGT
>ML801237.1:34805-68664 GCA_009831015.1 Picea engelmannii | reverse complement strand
GAAGAAGAAAACCTTCAAATCTAGCAAAATCCTCATGAGAGATAGGAGGAATTGCTATGGAAATAAAAATCTCGGATAATATGGCTCAAATAATGGGACAAAAGCATGAAATTCCTCCATAGGTTGATGATCCAAAGAATACATAATAACCACATTTTTTCCATAAGAGACACCTAAGGAAACCTCCTTATTGATCATGCAGACATGGAGAAAGAGATGATTAACTTCTACAAATCCCTCCTCTCAGAGCTAATTGTTGACCATATACCTACCATTCAAAAAATTACTCACCAAATCCATCAATTAGTCACTCAATATCAAATCACCACCCTAATGCATCCAAAATCCATTGAAGATGTAGAATATGAACTCTTTGATATGCTTCATGGTAGGTCTCCATGCTTTGACATATTTATCACTGACTTCTTCCAAGTATGTTTTTCAACCATCAAACTAGATTTTTGGGAGAAAGTGAAAGACTCCTGAAATTTCACCAACATCCTCCCATCCTTGAATTCCACCTTCTTATTCTTAATCCCTAAGGAAGAGTGAGCGAAACACCCAAGAAAATTTCCCTATTTCTCTCTATAATGTTGTCTATACAATCATCACAAAACTCAATGTCGGTCACCTCAAACCCCTTCTCCCCTCTTTGATCTACCCATAGAAAACATGTTATGTGGAGGGATGGAGATCCTAGAAAAAATTATTTTATCCCATGAACTGATCCACTCTCTTAAAACATCTAAGTCCCTTAGCATGATCAACAAGCTTGGCAGCTCTAAATATTTTGATAAATTAGCTAGTAATTATACATCTTTCATATCCTTTGGGTTTTTGGAGTTTCCCCTAGATGGATTGAATGGATCATGACCCTCACCTCCTCTTCCGTTTTTCAATTCGTGTTAATGGCTCCCCCTCTACCATTTTTTCTCCCTCTTGTGGCATCAAGAAAAGTGACCCCCTCTCATCATTTCTCTTCATCCGTATGGTAGAGGGCCTTGGTAGAGATATCAAAGGAGTTGTAGTGGATAATATAATTAAATTTATTAGACCATATAGGGACAACCTCCTTGTTTCTCATAAAAAATTCATGGATGACACTATGCTTATGGTCCAACCTAGTGTTTGAGAAGAAAAATCCATCAAACAAGTCCTCTTAGACTTCATGGATGCATTAGGTACTTATGTTAGTCAAGAAAAATCTCAATTTTTTTTCTTTAACACTGCTCCTACCATACAATACCACATTTCGATGATTCTCAACTTCTAGAAGAGCTCTCTTCCATCAAAATATTTTGGTTCACCACTAGCTGAAAATAGATTATGCAACGCCACCTGGGAGGATCTCCTCTCTATAATGGAAATAAAATTGGCCAACTAGTGTTTTCACACTCTCAATATCCCTGGACTCCTGATTATCCTCAAATCATTCTTGCAAGTGATGCCTCTATACTTAGTATTAGCTCTGGAAGCCCTGAAACACATTCTAAATTTTTTTCGTAACTTGCAGAAGAAATTCCTATGGGGAAGTGCAAACAAAACTATAAAATGGGCTATATTTGGATGGAACACATTGTTCCAACACCAAATCTCGGGAGGCCTAGGACTATGTGACCATGAAACCCTCATATCAGTTTTGGGTAGAAACCTTGGTTGAGGTGGATCAATAATAAGGATTACCTCTGGGTTTAACTGTGGCACAAGAAATATTGTGCTTACATAGCCAACCGCAATCTCGTCATTTTGAATGACCATATCCTAATATCCCTCATATGGAATTCAATTTGGAACAATAAGCACTTTATACAATAAGCACTTTACACTTTATGATGTTTGACATGTATGTTTTAAAATGTTGATGTAATTGCTAACAATGGTCGTTGTTTCATCACGTAGGACGTATTGAAAGGTAGCAGAGTGAATGGTGCAACATAGCATGGAAGACACCTCACACCTCAAATATGATGATTCTAATGGACAAAGGGATAAAGAGACCCATACATATTTGATGGACACCATTATAATTCTAAAGGAATATAACGAGAGGCTCATGTGAGCTCAGGTCGAACAAGAAAAATTGAACTCAATACTATTGCAAATATTTTCAAAGATTCAAAAGCATCTGCAGCAAGGTCCCAATAATCCAGAGTTATATTAGTTAAAGAATTTAAAAACCCCTTCATATGCCAAAACCCATGGACTAAGCCATAGAAATGTGGGGAGAATTTATTCGAAGAAGAGGCATAGGGATGCCAAGAAAAGCAGGTCTAGTGGAAGTATTTCTACTGAGTCATCTAGCGGGAAGACTACTTTTATGGAGTTGTCCAGAAGTGGCACAGAGTCAAGTGTCCCTAAGAAGAAAAAGAGGAGGATTTATTAGAGTTATCTAAATGAAGAATTCAAAAATTCTAAGTCGCCTACCTTCGATGGAGAAATTAAGGAAGGAGAAGAAGTTGAGGCATGGTTGTTGGGTTTGAAGAATTACTTTCAGGTACACAATTATTCCAAGAATACCAAGGCAAGAAATACCATATTAAACATGAAAGGAGGAGATTCCATATGGTGGTAAGATATCAAGCAAATCAAAGGATTGAAGTAAATAAAACTGACCTAGAAACAACTTGAGAAGTACTTTAGAAAATATTACCTATTAGAGAAGTATAATGATGACAAAATCAACGAATTCCATGAGCATAAGTTGGGAAAACTTACTATGGATGCATATTCCAAGAGATTCATGTAACTATTAGGTATGTTGGTTACATCAAGGATGAGAAAGCGATAGTGCATCATTTTTTCAATGTATTCCCATAATCATACCAAGACAGAATTGAGTTTGATATGGACAAGATATTGGAGGACACCATTCAGAAGGCCAAGTGTTTCTATGACCAGTTCAAACATAAGCAAGAGACTTTAAAATATTGGAAGAGGAATGACAAGAGTGGATTCTATAAGAAAGGATTCAATTCATTCCCATATAATATTCAAAGGAATGGTGCATAGTTGGGTCAACCATGAAGAAGTGTGCATCAACAGAATTTTCCATTTCAGAGTGGAAATAGGCCAATAGAGTAGGCAAGGGAAAGAGAAGAGGAGACAAATAAAGGGTCTCTATAGTGTTGGGGTTGTGGAGTGACACACCTTTTGAGAGATTTTTCTCATGTATAGGAAGATTATATATTCAATGATGTGGACATAAGTGTGCTAAGTATATATGCAATTGTGGAGAATCAACAAGAGGACCACCAAGCTTCTATAGTGGAGCTAGAAGGTATTATTCTCAAGCAACTTATTTCTATTTTAATTGACCAAGGATCTAACCTTAGTTATATTTCAACTCTAATAGTTGAAGCATGTTCATTACAAATGAAGAAACATGCAAGAGAATGGTTGGTTTAGTTTTCTACTAGAACAAAGAGGAAAGAGGCTGAGGTGATAGAATCATGTCCAATTGAAATGTATGGACTGCATACTGAGCAAGTCTTCAATATCCTGCCCCTAGATTCATATCAGGTGATGTTGGGTATGAATTGGCTAGCTACCCACAAGGAAAAATAAATTTCTATGATAATATTTTGGAATATGAAGATAATGAGGGAAATGCAAGAGTTTCACAAGGCATTCAGAATCCAGTTTCAATGAGGAAAATATTAGTGTCGCAACTTAAGAAGTTCAATAGAAAAGTTTTTCCCTTTTATGTTATACAAGTTCTTAACTCAGCAGACAAAAATGAGCTAAGGTTTTAAGATCACTCTATGTTGTGGTAGTTTAAGGATGTGTTTCTAGAGGAGGTGTTTGGACTACCTCCGAAAATATATGTTCACTTTTCAATATATCTTGTGCCTGGAGCAGTGATAGCATTGAAAGTACCCTACATAATGAGCACACCTGAGTTGTTGGATTTGAAGTCTCAGCTAAGGGAAATGTTGGATAAGGGTTACATTAGGCCAAGTGTGTCTCCATGGGGAGAACCAACCTTTTTTGTAAAGAAGAAGGATGACACCTTGAGATTATGCATTGACTACAAGAAAATGAACAAGATGACCATCAAGAACAAGTATCCTTTTCCCAGAATAGATTATCTCTTTGATCACATCAAGGGAGAGGTGTTTTTATCAAAGATCAACTTGAGGTCGAGATATCATCAAGTCAGTGTCAAGGATGAGGATATTCACAAGAAAAACTTTAGAACAAGGTATGGACACTATGATTTTGTGGTGGTTCCATTTGGGATTACAAATGCACCAACTACGTTCATGTGCTTGATGAATAGTGTTATTAGCAAGTATCTAGACAAGTTTGTCTTGGTGTTTGTGGATGACACTTTGGTGTATTCCAAGACTAGAGAAAAGCATGAAGAACATCTTAGGATGGTGCTACAAGTGTTGAGAAATCACTAGTTGTATTCTAAGTTCAACAAATGATATTTCTTTCAGAAGGAAATCCAATATTTGGGCCATGTAATCTCAACAAAAGGAATGGTTTTGGATCTCGAAAATATGAAGGAAATCATAGATTGTCCTGCCCCTAGAAATATAGTAGAATTAATATCTTTCTTGGGATTAGATGGGTATTAAATGAGGTTCATAAAGGTATTTCCCAATATTGGTAACCCCATGACTTCATTTCAAAGGAAGAGGAATATATTTGTATGGTCACCAAAGTGAAAGGCAATATTTCACCAGTTGAAGCATCTTTTGACCAATGCCCCTATTTTGAATACTGCATACCATGGAAAATATTTCTTGGTTTGCATTGATGCTTGAAAGAAGGACTCAATGGACTTCTTATGCAATAAGGGAAAGTGATTTGTTACAACTCATATAAGCTGAATGAGCATGAGCAGAAGTATGTTACACATGATCTAGAGTTGGTTTCAACCATGCACACTTTGAATATGTGGAGCACTACCTACTAGGAAGAAGGTTTGTCTTGATGGCAGACCATTGTAGGCTGAAGTATCTATTCGACCAGCTGAGGTTAAATTCCATATATTCTAGGTGGATGGAATTGATTAGTGAGTTTGATTTTGTAATCAGACATATCATAGGGAAGGAAAACAAAGTGGAAGATGCACTCAGCTGAAGTGTATAGGAAGTACACTTAGTAGCAACAAGTGAAGGGGAATATGATATCAAGCAGAGGATTAAAACCCTCTTGTAGGAAGATGATTTCTTCAATCAAGTAAGAGAAGGGTTACAACAGAAGCCTAGGGAGAGAATATATGAGGGATATCAACTTACAAATTATGAGTTGTTATTGTATAACAATATTTGTAGGTGCCTAATTTATTAGAGTTTAGGCACTTGGTTATGGATGAATTCCATAGGAGACCATATGCAGGTCATCCAGGTTATCAAAATATGGTAAAATATGGTCTCCACACACACAAATCTCCAGACTAAATTTTCCCAGAGTGACATATCTTCTACCACATGTCCTCTCCAAATAAACGACCCTGGTTCTCTTCGAGACTTCAGCTCTTTCCGACCAAGACTAGATCAATGGTACTTAGAACGTCTCCTCAATCAACGATCGAGATATCCTTCAGGACTTCGACCATTTCGCCATCTGCTTTCCTCCAGAGTGCTTCGTACCTGGAGTTCCAGATCTAGCGCCACGCGTCCACTTTCATATCAACGACCAAGATTTACTTCGGTTGTTTCTCATCCTTCTTGTCCACAAACTTTCGAAATTGTGGATATTATGCCACCTGTCCTCCTTAACGATGGACAGTCCAAAATCACTTCGGGACTTTAGCAAGTCCACTCTCCCCATTTTCCTTGGCACCTCCTTAGAGGTGACCTTGGGCAGTGACCTCATGCAAACACGTGATTGCGGGCATGCTCAAAGGTGGTTTGAGACCAAACTAATTTTCATCCTGAAATTCACCTTGAGCCTCCACGCATCCTTTCTCCAAAACCATGGTTTGGATTGCGGCCCATCCTCAACTTCGTAAAGCTCGAGCACCTTCTATCCCTACAATGAAAGGTAACCATCGATCTCATGATCTTGACGATGCTTCTAAATGGATGACCGAGATCTACCTGCAATAGTTCAGATCTCTTCTAACTTAAAATATTTTTTAAGTATTCAAAGGCTTCGACCTTTGCTCCTCCTTCGAGTCCATCTATCGGGTCTCGTCTTTTCTCACATAAGCGTTATCTCTTCTAAGATTTAGGACTTAGAACGAGTCTGTCTCCCACACACTCCTTGCATTATGTCTTTTGCACTTTTAGATTTACTTAGTCTCCTAAGGGTCTTGGCCCTTATGTTTCCTTTCAAAGGAAAACTTCATGCCCTCCTGAAAACCTTCTATTCAAAGCACACCTTGCTGAGCGTTTTCTATAGAGTGTTCAACAACTCTGTGAGTATCTTCCTCTGATACTCTTCTCCCTGAACTCGACAAAGAGTTCTCTCTGTGCAGACTTGCACTCACTTGATGCCCGCCTGGAAGAGAGGTACAGAGTTCTCAGTGACTATATCTCTCTTTGAACTCAACACAGAGTTCTTCCCGTGCACTCCTTGTACTTCTGTTGATGAAGGTTCAATGATATCTCTCCTGAGATTCTATGAGGTTAACTTACCTCTTTCAATGCACTCCTTGCGGAAAATGTGCACTGCTTGCACTCGAAAACTCAAAGAAGAGAAACAATTGAAACTTATTCAATACTTCACCAATTTACGCATTCAAACCAATCTGATTTAAGAAAATGTTCATATTTCATTTTCTTTCAGTGTTCTTCTCTGTGAATTTTTCGAGCACTAGCCCCTTTCTCCCGTTCCCTGACCCACGCAACCATGGGTTGTGACCAAGCGCTAGATCAATAAGCGCCTACTCAGGCCTTCAACCTTTGACTTTAGAATATTTTCAAAGTATAAAACAACAATCTCTCAAAGTTCCAAATTACCGAACTAAAGGAATTAGGTAGGATCAACCATCCATGTTTACTCAGCATTCGATGACTGGCACTTACTATGGAACCTCAGGCATCTAAGTTCCAAAACTTCAAAGCTTTGGGACTTCGGAGGATTTCACATCTACGCATCCGAACTGTTAATCTCTGAACATTCCCAATCACATTTGGTGACGTCATTACGTCCCATCACTTAATGTTTTCCAATTGCAGGGTCATTCAACAGTGGTTTTGGAGTAACCCGCCTTCCATCCCACAATTATACTAACACTAACATGTAACCCCTTGCTGAAACTGCAGTTTGGATTGCGGGACCGCCTTGGAGAATTAACTCCCGTGCAAATTGGATCCCCGCAATGCATCATGGTCGTCGATATTGATGTATCGTGATCAATGCTAGTGTGGGTCCTCCGATCCTTAACTTCATTATGTAACCTCAGACCCACTAACCATGCTCATACAGAGTGCCACGTGGCAGAATACCAACGGCTAACTTGTGGCCCAATCAGATGGGTGTCACACGTCACGTTCCATATGGAATTTCAAACTTCTATGGGTTCGAAGCCCATTGGCACATGGAACACATCCCATGTGTCCACATCCATCCAAGTGACATCATCATGACTCACTACTTCGGCTCTTTGGGAGTTTTCTCCCTTGACTATTGCATTTGACCTTTTAACATTGGTTTGATCCAACGATCGAGCTCTCCTCTCCAGATATACAATGTAGATCCACTTCGGAGGTTTGGGCTTCGACCCTTCTCTTGTTTCTGACATCAGACTTCACTGAAGTCGTGAAGTATGAATGGATCCTGGGTTAACTCCTCTGCACCTTCCCTAGATCTGACGGTTGTAGGGGATTTCCCTTCCTTCCAAACAGATCCTATGGCACAGAACAAACTCTGTTATTCTGCGGATTTCCAAAGGAATTCACGGCTAACTGCCTCGCAACATTACCATATCTGATGGTCATGAAGGATTTTCCTTCTCCCAAATAGATCCTAAGGTCCACATTACTCTGCAGTCCAATACCACTTTTGTCGTGGTTTTGTGAAACCGCTATTCCTCCTGAGATTTGTAACACGACCAAGGTAACTTCTTGGCACTCAGGAAGGTTCTGAGGTTCGAAATTGGTCCTCCAGACATAATTTCCTCTTGAAACTTGGGGTCCAATGACCACTTATCTAGCCCATCCAGGCTCAGTGTTTGAAACCTTGGCTCCGAACTAGAATTTTTTCCATTTTGACAACAACTCCTTTTGAAACTCTTTCTTCAACTTCCACTAACATGGCCCATCCAAGATCAATGTTGTAACTATGCTCTGATACCATTTTGTAACATCCCCTACCTTCCAACAGGCTGAGCAATGCCACCTACACAACCTTAACTTAGCCTCGGCTTCTCTGATACCATATTGTAACGTCCCCGAACATAAACCCACTGTCGGGCAACGCTACTATGCGGAACATTCTCATACACACACACACACATATAACATGCATTAAATCAAATTAACACATTTAACATAGAGTTACTACCATCATACAGACTTAATGGAATTAACAATAATTCATCATTGCAACAAAATATATGTAATATTACAAGCATCACAGACATGCATTTTAATTGAAATTAAACACATAATGAAACTTATCTTTGAAATTGTAGTAACTCCACCAACCACGTGTAGAACTTCCACGAACCTCCTAGCCTTAGAACATGCTACTCATCACGCTCAGTAGTGGGTCACCCCCGAGCTGGGACCAAGCTCCACCCAAGGCAAGAGAATCCTAGACTAGGCTGAGGTTACAGGAAAACTGCATAGAGCAACCATAAGGATTCTCTCCAGGAGCCTTCTTACACCCACTACTCACAGACTTTCATTCCCCACATGCATGTTCCATCTAGGAGTATACACCTTCACAAGAACAATCCCTTGGTTCTTCACCTCCCTCTCTGGGTCTCGACAACATGCTGGATCAAGAATTCTCATAGATCCGTAGCTAGTGTTGGACTCTCTCTGGGAGAAAACCACTTCCCAGCAGACTCTCTCACCTGGAGAGAGCTGCTCATAGGCTTGACAACCTACCTCTTCTACCACGGGCCTGACAACCCACTTCTTCAGCACACTATTCGACTCAATTCCAACCGGGTGAGGGAAACTGCAACAACATCAGCACTCAATTGACACAAGTATGATGACCAAAACAGAAAATGTGCATAAGCCCAAAAATGGCAACGACTAGACGCTAAGACACAACATGCTCAGGCGATTATCTAGGTGTCGGGTTCCACAGAAGACACAGATCGGCCCATGGATTACCCATTTCAGTATGCGTGACAAGAAAATTATGCAGAGGTCGATGATGGAGGCCAAACAAAGAGACCAGATAGAATTCACGGGAATGCACTGGTCGATCACAGAGGTCTCACGGTTTCAGGTTTTAGAGTTGTGTGAGATATGCAGAGATTAGACATAGAGGTAACACGGTTCAGACAATGAATGCAAGAATGGAGGATGAACCCCCAACACGACTAACTTATGCTTCTTTATTTTCATGCACCTAGGTCGACACTCGTCTTCCTAGAGCTACATGCACTACATTTTGCATATGTTCCTTTCCCTGGAACTTGGGACAACACATGGTTAATTGACCACCTTAGCCTTTTAGGAAATAATAATAAATTATTATCCGCTTTAGAGGTAAGCCCCTATGCCCACACACTTAGCCTCCTCCCTTACCCAACCTTGTGGAAGCTGAGTCCCCCATCACTCTTTCTTCGTGGTCGGTCTGCACGCAGTGATGTTTTATATTTTATTAATGATCTTCATAATTACATATACAAAATCAGGCTCCTGGCATTTAACACCTAGGCCCTCTGGCCTAATAAACACGTAAGCCCGCCAACTTATATACACTTGGCTCACTAGCCTATAAAACATGATTACAATTCATAATAAAATTGGGGCACTACTGGGGGATATTACACCCTCTCTCCTTTAAGGGGCTACTCGACCTCTCGGGCTAGGATCGTTCAGTCACCCAAGTCGAATCGACTCTTTCGTTCCCGGCTGGAATCCAACACACATTATCACAGGTCCCTCTTTCTCCAAAGTGCGGGTCCTATCAACCCCTGCGACTCTCTTCTAGGCCCTTTGAAGAAAGTTTATGGAGACACTAGTTCCATGTACTAGGCCCCTTTAATTATATGACCTCAAGCTATGTCTCGGGGATAAACCATTAAAGGTGCTTCATGTTTAGATTTTCTGCCTTTCCAAAATAGCCAACTCCTCATTCCTCAAACTCTGAATCAACGAATACAACTGATGCAAGGATCAACAGTCCCCGTCGCTCCCTTAGATCAACGACTGTGATCTATTCAGACTCCGGCCTTTGGGAGTCTCTCGCTTGTCCTACTTTGTTTTATTTCGGAGCACCACTTCTTCAAAATGCGTGGATCTCCTCCATGTGTCCCTTCTAGATCCAATGGTATAGATTCAATCCGCTCTTTGTGACTTTGCAAAGATTGCTATTTTCTCTTGGAAAATCTTCCGGAACTCTACTCCTCAGATCTCCTGATATTCCGCCACCTGTCTCCTCCTGACGATGGGTGACTCCTCTTATCTTTAGGACGTCAGGAAGTTCTTCCTCCTTTTGCACACTTAAAACTTTTCTTCCCGAGAATTAGACTGTTCTCAGCCTCTTGCACTCATTGCAGAGTTCTACGCGCGACAGTGCTAATCCTTCTAATCTTGTAAGACGAATTCAATTTTCCTTTGGCACACTCCTTGCGCTCGATTAATCCTTCAGACGACTTCTCACAACACTTGGTCAAGTGTTGGCCTAATGCACTCCTTTCTCTAGTATTACTTCATCTTTCATGAATTCTTTCAGGTTTACCAAGGAAACTCCTTTTCCCTACTCAATGCACACTTGTAGAGCCTTCCTTCATCAGAGTTTTCAACATCTCTAGGTTTTCCTCAATATCTCCAATGCTCTAGAATGTGTTGGTCTCGTGTGAGCTCACACCTACTTAATGCCCTCTTGGAAAATTTTGACAGAGTATTCAACAACTCTATGTTATGCCTCCTCGTGCGTTGGATTTTCCTCCAAGGTATTCAACAACCTTGAAATTCTCCCTTGAGTCTATGAATTATTCTGGTGTGCCCTCCTGGCACATTCTCCTCTGACTTGAAAGAGTTCAGACATGCACTCCTTGCGTCAGCTAATAGAGTTTCAACTCTCTGTCGCACACTCCTTGCACTTAGCCTAAAGAACCTGAACTAATTCATAAACATACCTAAATGACATTCAGAAATAAACATCCATTTCACAGAAAATGGCAAACACAAAAATATGTTATTTTCTATTAATGACAGAATGTCAATTACAATATATGAGTTCAGAATGCAACTGAGTCTCGGCTCTCAAATATCCTCTTGGCTACAATGATTCTTCCTTAATCTTCAACATCCTCTACTCAGCATACAATACAAATATTTATACAAGAGGGTTTCGACGAGATTTCTCTCCAAGCTACACTAGTGGTGTCTAATCACGATTCAAAACACCTGACTAATGAGGCATATTACAATGAGTGCAAATCTAATCCGAATCAAATACATATCCCTCATATCGTCATCCACTGAAGGTGACCTCACCTACAACTTGTGCGAAAGAACAACTTGGCTCTTCCATCCTGACAGCATTAATTTCCTTAATTACCTTTTAAATCTCGAAGGCAAAATGAGAGGGTGGTGCCTCTCCCTTCCTTGAATGTGCGCCAACATGCTAACCAGCTGGCACATGCTGAGGTGGAGCGATGCTCATGCATCAAGTAATATATAAATGATCCTTTTTAACCACAAAATGCAAGTGTTATATCAATGTAGCATTATCATCCAATAGTTGTAGAGTAAATAAACAATGAACAAATGAGAAATGATACACACACAAAGTACAACAGTGTTTTTACATGGAAACCTAACGTGGGAGAAAACAAAAAAATGATTTTTATTATATGTCTTTAATAATTACATTCATTGGAAGCAACACATTCCTTTGTTTTCCAGCTGCAACTGGAAGGAGGCTCCAACCCTCTAGTTTCCCAGGCTACAATGTGAAGGAAGATCCAACTCCCCAATTCTTTGGCTATAACCAGAATGAGGCTACAACCCCCTAGTTTCTCAGGCTACAACCTGAGGGAATCTCCAACTCCCCAATTCTATGGCTACAACTAGAAGGAGGCTACAACCTTCTATGTTCTTCGAATACAACCGGATGGTGGCTACAACCACCTGTCCTTGCCCTGTCCAAATGCCCTAATGTAGAAGTAGAATGATGGAACAACTATCACACTATCAATGTGATATATATTGTTGTAAACATGTACCAATCAACCTGTAATAAACCTATAACAACCTGTATCAATAAATTGTGCCAACATGTACCATACCTCAACCTGTACCATAAAAAAATGCATCAACCATGCACCAAACCTGTACAAATAACTTGTCACAATAACCTATCCAAACAACCTGTAATCAACCTGTACCATAAGCAAGTGCATCAACCATGCACCAACTTGTACCATCAACAAGTGCATCAACCATGCACCAAATATGTACCGATCATCCATCAAATACACATAAGCTATGACTCATCAATATGTACCAACATCATCAACTATACACCTCATGTATGTGCCAACTCATCAACTACTTGTCTCAACCATCTACCCAACATGTACCTCAACCAAAATCCCTCATCAATTTCATCATCCAAATCTGATTTGTAACTCTGTAATAGACCTGGTGTATATGATCACATACCTGCAAATCTTTCTTAACTTTAACAACAAGAGACTAGCATTTTCATCAAACTTTACTTTAGTCTCACATGACTAATTTTGGATTAGTCAAGAACCCTAACTTGAAATAATCATAACTATTTACCTGTAATGAATAATTATCTAAAAATTGTACACTATATTCTTTAGTGTCTTTAGTGCAATTCCTCCAGGTTTCACTACTTGAAACCTCTCAAAAAAGGAGTTATAGAAAAAAATGGCATACCTTGTTGAATTTTGGCTTATTCTAGAGAGCGAACTTGTAAAGCGTGCCCTGCATGGAATATTTTTTGTATGAATATGAAATTGATACAAAAATTACTACATACTGTAACATAACTAATACATTTGTTCTTACTGAGTTTGGATCTGTTATGAAGAATTTATGATGTTTTTACCTGAAACACATGTTTTAGACTAGTTTCAGGACTAGCCACAAACCCTATTTTCCAAAGAGTAACTCCAAAAATACAACGAACCTCAAGCTAAATTTTTTTATCACAGCTACTTGGATATGTTTCCTCAACTATCTCCCAATTTTACGGTCTGAATCATTCTATAAAACAAATTATTGCAAAAATGATGGGATGACCTGTAAATAACATACCTTAGAAAGCATCATCAAAAACATTTATCCTCCATTGAATTTTGGCTTTCTTTACTTCACCTTCCCTATGAAATTTGGCTTGGATATCCTTTGTTTACCTCAATCACTTGTAGATATTCAATATGTTCAATTTTAATTAAAATGAGAGAGTGTTGCCTCTTGTTTATACTTTCATGTAGCTTCCTCAAGGGGTTACCTTTTAACCATCTTAACCCACTTTCCTTATTTTAGGGTTAACCCACTTCTAACCACTTGTCCACTTAGTGATTTCTCCATTAACTTTATTATTTAAATAATTTCTTTTGTATACGGGAAGTTACAAATGAGAGATTAGACTTAGATTAACTTGAAGTCTGGGGTCTTTTAGTAGGAAGAAAGAGGTGCTTAAAAATCTAGAGGGATTTCAAGATTCATGATCGGGTGCTCTGCAAACTAGGGTTTAGAGCCTTACGGAATTGATCTGAGGCACCACATTTGTGGCCCCACGGGGGCTTATGAATCACAAGGAGGGGGAGCCACCAGGCGCCTCCTACAGCCAAGTCACAACGAATGACAATCCCACTGAAGGGTTGAAGCAGCCGACTTTTGAGACGCCACCAAACCTACGCACGGAGCTTCTGGAGGATGGGACCTTCAAAGATCGAGAGATGGATATAGACCCGGAGAAGGAGAAGGCCCCTAGTCGAGCCTCGACTCCATGGTTTCCGGGTAAATGTATCCCACAGGTGTCGCAAGCCCTGAAATATGTTATCAGCTCACCGAGGATAGAGGTGCAGAAGCAATATATGAGGGACCACGCCCTGGTGGGTAAATTTCTTGGGCTCTGGCCCTTGGAACGATATCTGGTAAAATGGATACAATACTGGTGGAAACCGAGAGGGAATTATGACTTACAAATGGGATCCAAGGGTTTCTTCATGATTATCCTCCACAACCTGGAGGATCGCAATCGCATCTTTGATGGAGGGCCGTATTTCTACAACTCAGCAGGACTCTTCTTAAGATTCTGGACTGAGAAGTTTAGCCCTGAGAAGGAGGACTTTTCCCATGCACCGGTTTGGATTAGATTATACTCCTTGCCCCAGGAGTTCTGGCTAGAAGAGGTCCTGGCTGGAATTGGGAATACTATTGGCATCTATGTCAAATCCTCAGAGGCCACTAAGCAGCGGTGCTATACCTCTTATGCGTGAATATGTGTATATCTGAACATAGCCAAGCCACTCCCAGGATCCATCACACTGGAATATCATGACGAGGATTGGTCTCAAACCATCGACTACGATCATATTCCATTCCGATGCAGGAAATGCCATGAGCATGGTCACCTCTTCAGAGACTGCCCACTCAACGCGGTGCCAAAAGAAGGAAACCCAGAAAGCGGCAAGGACAAGGACGGCTTTATGCAACCAATGGGGAAAAGGCGTCAAGGTGGAAGGAATCAACCGGCTCAGGTAAGCAAAGACCCCTCAACTAGTAATAAGTTTGACATCTTTCAAAACCAACCGGAAAACCCCATAAATCCTGAAAACCCCATGGTACCACCTCCGAGCAATGCTCCTCAATCTATCAGTCAAGGAACGGATCGGTCGGCCGAGGGCAAGGAGCATGACCTCTCCCCCCCCAACTCTGCTCCTGACCAGCAAGAGACAGACGATGGGGAAGCGGGCATATAGCTAGAAGAGCAAGACCTAGATGGGGTGGATCTGGAGCACCTGGAGCACGCCTATAGGCAGAAAAAACTTTACACCATACCCAGAGATCAACTACGGAAGGTTCACAAAGTGTTTCTCAATTCCTCAGCTGGGTCCTCAGCTCGAGCCAGCAAAGGCCTAGGGATCAAGGGCGGTCAATCAAAAAACCCAGCCAAAACCCAGAAAGATGAAAAGAAAAGGGGTAGAAAATTGACCAACAAGCTCATACAAGAAATAGGGAACTTTATGGTGAACTCGAGACAAATCAACCTGATTTCGGATAGCTTCCCTCCTCTCCCCAACCCCCTGTCATCATGAAGATCATCACTTGGAATATCAGAGGCCTCAATGGACGTAGCAAGCAAAAATTGCTATGGGATCTGATATTAGCAGAAAAACTAGATATCCTACTTCTACAGGAAACAAAATGTACTTCAGGAGACATTGACAAGTTATTACCCCACTGCTAGAAATTGGGGAAGGCAGTTTCAATAGATGCCACAGGAACAACAGGCGGTCTAGCCATCCTGTGGAACACTAATGCTGTGATACTGGACAATTTCATTACCACCAAATGGTCTATCACTGCTGATTACAGGCTTATAGGCTCAAATAGGCCTGGACACCTGACCAATGTCTACGGCCCTGCCAGCCCACGGGACAAGCAGGCCTTCCTCAGGAGCCTGCGATATGTTGATAGCCTAGCACAGTACAAAAACCGAATTGTCGGCGGTGACTTCAACATTATTCGTAGCCTAGAGGAAAAAAGAGGCGGCTCTAGGCGCCTGGATCGGGACTCTGGGGACTTCAATACTCTCATAGACGAGCTCCAACTAGTTGATCTGGGCACGGACAATGGATTGTACACCTGGACAAATAGAAGAACTGGTATTAATCAAATTGCCTGCAAACTAGACAGATTCCTGACATCCGAATCTCTTATGATGGAATGCACCGCAATAGAATCAGCTATCCTAAATGTCTCTGGATCAGATCGCTGGCCCTTGCAATTAAGGATGGACATCCCGACCACCCCTGGTAAGAAACCTTTCAGGTTTGAGAAATTCTAGCTAGACCACCCGGAGTTCCAAGAAAACATCCAGGCCTGGTGGCGGGAGGCCGAGGTACCCCGTGGATCCAAAATGTATCGATTCCAGCAAAAGCTAAAAAACCTCAAGCAAACTCTCAAACTTTGGAACCAGAGCACCTTCGGCAATATTTTTGATGCTCAAAAATAGTTGTTGGCACAGTTGGAAGGGATTCAGCAGAAGATCAGACTACATGGGATGACAAATGAACTCAGGGCTCAGGAAAAAACAATAAATTAGCAGCTCGAAGTCAGGAAAAAGCAAGAAGAGATATTATGGAAGCAGAAATCGCGAGTGCAATGGCTCCGGGAAGGGGAGCGCAACACTAAATTCTTTCATAGAAATGTCATCCAAAGGCGGCACTCCAACAAGATCACTCATCTCCTTTCAGACGAGGGGGACACTTACATTCCCATGAGGACATGGAAAATACCTTGACAGGCTACTTTCAAAATCTCCTTACAGAACCCAGGAAAGATAGACATGAGGCTATCAACAAGGTCACGCGGCATGTGCCCTCCCTCGTCACCCCATAGCAAAATTATGCCCTCTTACGGCCAATAACAATAGAGGAAGTGGACCAAGCTCTTCAGAAGACTCCCAAGGGAAAGGCTCCAGGCCCCGACGGATTCACAAGCAATTTCTTCCATCACTGCTGGCCGTTGATCAGAACAAAAGTCTGGGAAATTCTAGAGGACTCCCGAGCCACTGGTCAGATTCTCCAAGCTCTCAATGCCACTTTCATAACCTTAGTTCCCAAAGAGGGGCAGGCACATCACCCCAAGCAGTTCAGGCCGATATCTTTGTGCAATGTCATTTACAAGCTTCTTACCAAGGTGATACCTAGGAGACTCAAACCCATCTTACCTACAATAATTTCCCCGAAGTAGTCAGGCTACGTGGAGGGGAGACAAATCCTAGACAGCGTTATCCTTGCACATGAGGTGATCCACTCCTTGTATAATACCAACACCCCAGGTATGCTCGTCAAATTAGACCTCTCTAAAGCTTTCGACAAGATCAGCTGGGAATACATGCAAGCAATGATTCTGGATTTTGGCTTTGATCAGGGCTGGGTAACATGGATAGTAAATCTAACCTCTTCGGCTTTCTTCTCTCTTCTCATCAATGGTGTCTCGTCGAAGCCCTTCTCCCCCTCTAGAGGGATCAGGCAAGGAGATCCCCTCTCTCCGTTTCTGTTCATTATCCTAGCCGAGGGCCTTAGCAGATCCATTCATGCAGCTATTGAATCCAAACTCCTGACAGGTCTTTCCTTGCATGGCATCTTCCCTCCTATTTCCAACAGCCAATTTGTTGATGACACCCTCTTGATGGGCAGCCCCACAGTCCAGGAAGCCAGCTCCCTCCTGGATATCCTTCAAACCTTCGCTGACGCCTCAGGCCTGGACTGCAACAAGGATAAATCCCAAATCTTCTTTTTCAACACCCCTCCTCCGGTCCAGCATCATATCTCTGGCCTCCTAGGTTTCAACAGAAGCTCCCTTCCGTCCAAATACCTTGGCATCCCCTTAATTGACAATGCCCTATGGAACTCCTCCTGGGAGCACCTTCTTTCTTCCTTCTCCAAAAATCTCTCCTCTTGGACCTACAGAGCTCTTAATCTCCCCAGTCGTCTCATCCTTCTCCAGGCCGTTCTCCAGGCCCTTCTGATCTATGCCTTCTCTACGCTAGCTGCGCCAAAGGTTGTTCTTACCACTATCAAAAGCATTCAAAGAAACTTCATCTGGCAAGGCCTCAATATAGGGAAGAAAATAGCACTGGTCAGTTGGGACAAACTCTGTCGGCCCAAGGAGCAAGGAGGCTTGGGCTTGAAGGATCCCTTCATCATGAACAAGGTGCTAAGGGCCAAAATCTGGTGGCGATGGTTACAAATCCCCAAGGACCTCTGGGCCCGACTATGGAGGAAGAAATACGCTCCGAACGTGGCAGAGAAGAACCTAGTCCGTTGGAATGGGGATAGCCCAAGCTCTTTAATATGGGTAGCAGCTAAGCAGAACCAACAATTGGTGACTGACAACGCCTTCTGGGAAATCAGAAATGGGAAAACAACCCTATTTTGGTAGGACTCCTGGCAACAATGGCCGCTTCTGAGCAAGGAGGAATGGGCCCCTAACATTTGTACCCCAGCCACTCGGGTAGGACTAACAAAAGTCGCTGACTACTGGCGGGACACCCCCGTGGGGGACACTTGGCGCCAGTGGCATCTGGATAGGTAAATCATTGATATGGAGGCAGGCGTGGATCTAACTCCTTGGCAAGAAGAGATGACGAAGCAGAAAATTCCCAGAAAATCAAGGGAGGACATCTTAAGATGGGGATACAGACCACAAGGAACCTTTAACACAAGGGAAGCATACCATCTCAAGGCTCCTTTAGACCCTCTCCCTAACACGAAAGCGTGGTGCAAGCTATGGAGTCTCAAGCATTGGCCAAAAATTACCCTCTTCCTCTGGCTCGTGAATCATTCTAGCATCCTAACCTGGGATAATCTGGCGAAAAGGGGCTTTGCAGGCCCCTCTATTTGCCTACTCTGTGGAGAGGCAGAGGAAACAATGAATCACCTTCTCAACTCCTACCACTACACTGCTCAAATTTGGGATCAAGCGGCGCTTATCATGCGCACCTCGGACCGCTTCCGGGACAGCATTCTGACTACCATCACAAATTGGAGGGATCAAGCTTTCCAATCCCCCCTCAATCAGGTTTGGAAACTACTACCGGGATTTATTCTCTGGAAAACTTGGAAAGAAAGGAACCAAAGGATCTTCAAAGGTCTGTCCCTACATTGGCAACATTGCTGGCATGAGTGCTGTCGGAACATCCTGAAGACTCTGCCTCTTCAATCGTGGTCTGGAGAAGATGTTAATAGCAACCCAACCGAACTTCCCATCCTTCGGTTCTGGAATCCACCCTATGCCCTTTCAGCTCTTCCCTCTCCTCCCCAGTCTCGTCCCTCCGGAAGTCCCTCCTTCTGGTCTCCTCCCCCAGAGGGTTTCCTCAAACTCAATTTTGATGGGGCCTCTAAGGGTAATCTGGGACCTACAGGTTATGGAATTGTCTTTCGCAATCATCAGGGGAACATCCTTCTCATCAGTGCGGGCCCCATAGGCCATTCCACGAACAATGCAACAAAATTGTAGGGTCTAACCAGGGGATTGCAACTAGCCATTGAAAATAACTTCACCAAGTTAATTGTGGAGGGAGATTCTCTAATCATCATCAACTTTCTGCGGAGAATTTTGAATGGGGCCAACCTGGAGCGAATATCTCCCAGCTGGAGACTCTTGCATGGACTGCAGATCATCTCTGACTCTCTATGACCAAATTTGACCATCATCCCAGCTCACGTCAGGAGGAAGGCAAATCAATTTGCGGATGATTTGGCCAATATGGGCATCAATCGGGGCGATTCGGAACTCCTCTGTAATTCATCCCTGGAACCTGATCATCCTATACTCCAGCATTGCATACACAAAGCTAGGACAACGGATGCTCCCCCAGATGGGGTGTTAGTGGGTGCCAACTGGCGCATGCAACAGCACGACATTTGCCAATGGGGCACGGAGCCACGTGACGGGCTCATGCCTCCGTCCGCCACCCTCCTGTGGTATTAATGCACTCTAATGGCGATGGGAGAGGTCGTTATTGCACTCAGCCTCCGCATTTCGATATGGTGCTGGTGTTATTCTCCGTTCATTGTTTTTGCTGGTGGCTGGAAGAGCTTCCTCCCTCGCTGCTATGGCCGACGTATGACTATGCCTACTGGTCCCTGGAGGCTCCTTACCACGCCCAACCCTGCGACCTTAGCTGCGTGCAATCGATGCCTAAGCACAGGCGGCGTCTGAGAGGGAAACGACGGCGGGGTTCTCCCTGGAGACCTCGGCGACCCTCTTTATTCTCGCCTACTATGCCTCCCTCTAGACCTTCCCTTCACCTCCAGGATGTGCAGGCCAGCAACACCCCTCCAGCTCCTCCATCTGCAAGCATCAATTGCCTAGAAGTTATTCCTCGGCTCCCATGCTCTTCTTTGCGTTTACTCCTCGCTCCACCTGGGACTAAACCGCACCATACTTAGCGCTCGGCTTTCCCACGAGCCTTAGGCGAAGAGCCACCACCTTCGACGCGGGTGCCTGGGAGTTCTGGGTTCCCACCCTTTGATGCCACCACGGGCGAGCAGGTAAAAGACAAATTGGCTATTCTCTACGACCTAGTATTCAAGCTTCGCCAAGGAGTCGAGGACCTGCAGTTCCAACTGCAACTTTCGAATGACAAGGTCGCGCTCTTCCTCCAGCTCCTTTCCTCATTGCATGAGACCTTCCTCTCGACCTCGGAAGGAGCAACCTCCAGGCAGGAACCCAACGCAGACACCACCGACGGAGAGGCAAAGGCGAGCGCGACTTCGACACAGGCACACGGGGCAGCTACCACGACTGGAGATGTGGTAATGCAGTGTGCAGCAGACCCGGATTTGGAGCAGACTGGGAGCGTAACCATGGCTGAGCAAGAAACTGTGAGGCATGACCATGAAACTGAGATGAAGGAGGAGGTCGAGGAGCAATGGGGGGACGGGACAACAATTGTCGAAGAGGAACCTTGGACAGGAGACCTCAACGCCACCTGGCCAGGTTACGTGTCAGGTGTCTAAGCTATGTTTGTTTAGAAGTCATGTCAACTGGTTTCTGTTTTCTATGGAGGTCCACTTTTTTTTAGACATTACTCTTTATGGTTTATTACTATGTTTAGGCTGACTAAGATGTTGACTGGGTTGGTTTCCCCTCTGTTGGGGCAGCCCAGTAATTGCAGTAGACCTAACACTGTCTTTTGGAACTCTCTTTTGCCTCTGGCAGGTTCTTAATATAATACACTTCTTACTTACAAAAAAAAAATTAATTTCTTTTGTATCCACTTTGACTTCTAGTACACTCATCACTTCACTTTATTCTTTACCTTCTAAAATCTCTTAAACCACTTTCCTTATTTTAGGGCTATCCCACTTCTAACCACTTGCCCACTTAGTAATTTTTCCATTAACTTTATTATTTAAATAATTTCTTTTGTATCCACTTTAAATTATAGTACACTCATCACTTCACTTTATTATTTAAATAATTTCTTCTTTGCAACCACTTTGACTACTTTGACCTTTTTGGGCTTCTAGATGACTCATGAGGGTTCTCCAACTTCACATGGCCATAACTCTCTCACCGTGAGGATTTATGCGATGTTCCACATACCATCGGAAATGGAATGGCATGTAATATCCATATAGAATAGTCTTACCTTCAAATATATCAAAAATCATACCATTATACATCAAACAAACTTGGGTCCATTACCCAAACCTTTGTGCTACAGGAATTTGCTACCGAACTTTCTTCAATGTTTGACATCAATGACAACCAACCCAAATAATCAAGAATCTCTCCCTTTTCCATTGATGGAAGCACTCTGATGCAATACTGAAGTCATATCAATCATTCTCCCCCCCGAACATCGCTCCCCCTGGAACCATGCCTCTGTGCTCTTTCTCCAAGAATTTACCTTTGCATCTGATAAATCTCTTCCCTTTTGTCATTAATGGAAAAGGTATCTTTACATCCGGGGTCACTCCCCCTAACTGAACTTTCCTTGGGGATAGTCACCCTGACTGAAATCTTCCTGAAAATGATCCCCCAACCTAAACTATCCTCTTTATGGTGCTTCCTTGTGTAAATATAATACATATAAGATAAGCATTCAAAAGAATTCATTTTGGAGTAGAAATTACTCCAAGTCTGTCACGAAAATACTCAAAGGATTCCCTTGGAAGTGGTTTTGTAAAGATGTTTTCCACTTTTTCTTTTGTGCCACATATTCAACTCTGGTGTTCTTCTCTACAACTTGTTCCTATAGAAAGTGATACTTTATTGAAATGTCCTTTGTCTTGGAGTGAATCATCGGGTTCTTTGAGATACTGATGGCGCTTGTATTATCCCAATAGATTGGAATGTGCTCATCATACTCAACCTGTATATCTGACAAAAAAAATTCATCCATAGAACCTAAGTACAACACATTGTTGTTGCAATATACTCTGTTTCGGTTGTAGATAAAGATATTGATGATTGTTTCTTGCTTAGCCAAGATACTAAACACTCACCCAAGTAGAATGTTGCTCCACTGGTGCTTCGTCGTTCATGAATGCAACCTGCCCAATCTGCATCTGTGTAGGAAATAAGTGATAGATCCTTTCCTTTTGGATACCATAATCCAAAATCTTTTGTTCCTTTGAGATATCTTAAAATCCTCTTCACTACTAATACATGTGATTCATTTGGTGCTTCTTGTAATCATGCCACCTATCCAACTGCCTGCATTACATCTGGTCTGGATGTTGTCACATATAGTAAGCTACCAATCATTGACCTATATTGCCTCTGGTTTGTAGAATTTGAATCATCGTCTTTTCTCAACTTGCAACTGGTTTGCATAGGAGTAGTAACTGGTTTGAAATATTCCATTTCGAACCTCTTTAGCATTTCTATGATATACTTAGTTTGAGAAATAAAAATTCCTTGGTTTCTTTGACGTATTTGAAGACCCATAAAGAAGGATAGTTCTCCAAGTAATGACATTTCAAATTCATTCTGCATATCCTTTGCAAATTTCTGGCTTAACCTATCATCAATACTTCCAAAAATAATATCGTTAATATAAAATTCAGTTAATAAAATACCATCTTGAGTTACCTTGATGTAGAGATTGTTGTCTAGACTTCCTTTTCTGAACCCTGCCTACTATAGATATTTATCTAGTATAGAGTACCATGTTCTAGGAACCAGTTGTTCAATGTAGACTTCTTCTTCAGCTTTCCCGTTCAGGAAAGCTGATTTCACGCCCATATCTGTCCATATTGTTCAAGACTCTGCTACACAACTGTCCATAATTTTGAATCATATGTCATTGTACTATCATGAAGTACTACTACAACTGATTAATATATCATATTGTACTTATGCTAACTGAATGCATTGAATCTGTCTACTCAAATTATGCAAGCTGCTCGAAGGATGGTTCTATGGTTTGTCTCGGCTACCACATAGACTCCCCTTGTCTATTATTCATATTATATGGGAGTCTCTAAGTCGGATGGCTAATAACAATTCCTACTCTGAAGTGTATTCGTCATCATCTTCATTAGTAGATTGATCATCTCTCTAAGCTCTGACTTCTTTATTTTTTTCTGTGGATTCATCTTTCACTACAGTGCCTGAAAGTACAATCTCTTGAACATGTTCCTTATTTACCTGCCCTTCTTTTCTTTCATTCATTTTCCAAATATTTATGTATCTGGCATTTCTCCTTTTCTCTGTAGAATTTTCTTCATCTCATTTTATTTCCAATCTTGTGTCTCTAGGACCTGGTCTTTGTTCACCTGTTCTTCATGTTTTGAACAACCAGTGTCAACATAACAACCACACTTATTTTGTAGAGTGAGTGTGAATTATTCATTTCAGTATTGATTCTGCTGTCTTATCCATGTTCTCTTATGAGGCTCATGTCTGTGACTATTGTTGTTCTGTTGTGATTCTCTAGGAGGGACTGTCATTCTACAATCTTTGGCCATGTGTCCAAAGTTATTTCACTTGTATCATTCCACTCTAGTGCACAATGATTCAAAACTAGTGTAGATCATTTTCTATGTTTCACTAGGCCTTCTTGGATAACCATTTATGTTCCTGCTATTAGCTCTACAATTTACAGCTTTGTGTCCAAAATTATTGCATGCATAACAAACCCAAAACAATAGTTTGATACCTGCGAGTTGAAGATTTTATGAAAGGATTTACTCTTATGAATCCTTCTTCTTCCTGAGGCCTATTTTTTTCTATCGATCGTTGATTCTGAAATCTGAATCTTCTCGGTGGAGGAGTGTCCCTATAATCTTCCTTGCAGGTCTTCCTATGCCCTTTGATTGTTTTTGCATAACTTTTTCGATATGTTTCTTGTTCTGTTGCTTTGGAGGTTGATCCATTTTCTGTCTGATTGTATCCAAGTTCGGAATTGTCATGATTAGACCTTTGACTGTTGATAATTTCATCCAAAACTTTTGAGTTGTTCTGCATATTTTTCTTTTGAAGATCCTTTCTCAATGTGACAATCTCTGCTTCCGAATTTCCAACGATCTTGTCTCTTTCTTCTAACTGTTCTTTGAGTGCTTCTTCAATTCTTTTCAATTATTTTATATTCTTATATTTGAAACTTCAATTATGTGATGATCTGCTCTAGTTCTTGAGTTTCTTCCTTCTTGTCTAGTTCTTCTTGTAGCTTCTTGTTTTTCCTATTTTCTCTTCTTATAACTTCTATGGAAGTTAACAATTCTTCTCGATAGTCAACTTCTACCTCTTCATATTATTATTCAGTGTTTTCTTTATCATAGTCTTATACTACCATGAATGGAACTATTTATATCTCACTGTCACTGACTTCATCTTCATCTGATGAGTAGATGTCTTCTTTGGTGCATAAGCTTTTCTTGAAAACTTTTTTTGTGGTTCCTTTGCCTTTATATGTTTGTTTTCTATTTGAGTAATCTTCATCATTCCCCTTATTTTTATTATGAGGACATTTGTTAGAAAAATGACCAATAACATTACAATTAAAACAAATCAATGGAATTTTACCTTTATATATGTTGTTAGTTCCCTTATTCAATCTCTTGACAAAATTGGCCATTTCTTCATCATCTTTCGAGATGTCACTGCTGCTGCTATGTTCTTTTTTCTTTTTGCTTCCCCTTTTGCTTTGACATTTTGGATGCTTTGAAAGATGATTCTTTTATATTTGGATTTTCCTGTTCATTTCTCTTTTCATACGCTGTGAAGATTCCATGTAGTTCTTCCATGCTTATTGAGTCTAGATATGCTCTTTCTTCTAGTGCTGATATCTTAGGATCAAATCTCATAGGAAAAGATCTTAGTACCTTTTGAACAATTACAAATTATTTAATTTCTTCTCCCAATCCTATGATTTCATTTACTTTTTCATCGACTCGTAAGAAGTAAGCTGCAATATTCTCATCTTTCTTCATCTTTAGTTGTTGGAATTGATCTCTGTATGTTTGAATCTTTGTTGCTTTGACTTTTGAATCTCCTTCATAAATATTTTGAAGTTTGTCCCAAATATCTTTAGTGGATTTACAACGCATAATTTTGGTGTATACCGATTCACCAAGACCAGTCAGAAGTGCATTTGTGGCTTTGGAATTATTTTGATTGAGTTTTATTTCTCTTTCACTTGTTGTCGAAACTGTTGGTTCTTTGTATCCATCTACTATAGATTACCAAATTTCAAATCCATATGCATGTATATATGTTTTCATCCTTCTGGTCCAGAATGCATACTTTTTTCTATCAAACTGTGGTATTCCATGTTTATACATGTTGTTACTCTCCATCATCTACATTTCAGTGGTTAAACTGATTCTTGAAGGAACCGACTCTGATACCAATTGTTTGATTACTCAGAGAGGGGGTGAATCAATAATAGAGAATTAATTCTTTTTAACCAAAAAATGCAAGTGTTATATCAATGTAGCATTATCATCCAATAGTTGAAAAGTAAATAAACAATGAACAAATGAACATTCATACACATGCACAGTACATCGATGTTTTTACGTGGAAACCCAAAGTGGGAGAAAACCATAAATTTCTTTTTATTATATGTCTTTAAGAATTACATTCATTGGAAGCACCAAATTCCTTTGTTTTCCAGCTGCAACTGGAAGGAGGCTCCAACCCTCTAGTTTCTCAGGCTACAACTTGAAGGAAGCTCCAACTCCCAAATTCTCTAGCTACAACCAGAAGGAGGCTACAATCCCCTAGTTTCTCAGGTTACAACCTGAGGGAAGCTCCAACTCCCCAATTCTCTGGATAAAACCATAAGGATGCTACAACCCCCTATGTTCTCCAGCTACAACCGGAAGGTGGCTAAAACTGTCTGTCCTTTCCCCTTCCAATCACCCTGACATAGAAGTAGAATAATGGAACCACTTTCACAGTATCACTATGAGATATACTATTGTAAACCTGTACCAATCAACCTATAATCAACCTGTAAAAACCCGTACCAATAACCTGTGCCAACATGTACAATACATCAACCTGTACCTCGACCTGTGCCATAAACAAATGCATCAACCATGCTCCAAGCCTATACAAATAACCTGTCACAATAACTTGTCGAAACAACCTGTAATCAACCTCGACCATAAACAAGTGCATCAACCATGCACCAACCTCTACCTCAACATGTACCATCAATGAGTGCATCAACCATGCACCAAATATGTACCAATCATGCATCAAATACACATAAACTATGACTCATCAATATGTACCAACACCATCAACTATACACCTCATGTATGTGCCAACTCATCAACTACTTGTCTCAACCATGTACCAAACATGTACCTCAACCAAAATCCCTCATAACTTTCATCATCCAAATCTGATTTGTAACTCTGTAATAGACCTGGTGTATATGATCACATATCTGCAAACCTTCCTTAAATTTAACAACAAGATACTAGCATTTTCATCAAACTTTACTTTAGTCTCACATGACTAATTTTGGATTAGTCAACAACCCTAAATTGAAATAATCATAACTATGTACCTTTAATGAATAAAGATCTTAAAATAGTACACAATGTTCTTCAATGTATTTTATTCAATTCCTCCAGGTTTCACTACTTGAAAGCTCTCAAAAAAGGAGTTATAGAAAAAATGACATACCTTGTTGAATTTTGTCTTATTCTAGAGAGTGCACTTGTAGAGCGTTCCCCTCGCGGAATATTTGTTGTATGGATCTGAAAATGGTACAAAGAATACTAAAGAATCTATTATAACCAATACATTTGTTCTTACTGAATTTGGATCTGTTATGAAGAAGTTATGACGTTTGTACTCGAAACACATGTTTTAGACTAGTTTTAGGACTAGCCACAAACCCTATTTTCCAGGGAGTGTAACTCCAAAAATACAACGACCCACAAGCTAAATTTTTTATCATAACTACTTGTATATGTTTCTTCAACTTCCTCCCAATTTCACGGTCTGAATCATTCTAGAAAACAAATTATTGCGAAAATGGTGAGATGACCTGTAAATAACACCTTAGAAAACATCATCAAAAGAATTATCCTCCCTTGAATTTCGTCGTTGTTTACTTCACCTTCCCTCTAAAATTCGGCTTAGATATCCTTTGGTTACCTCATTCACTTGTATGTATTCAATATTTTCAATTGTAATTAAAATGAGAGAGCCTTGCCTCTTATTTATACTTTCATGTAGCTTCCTCAAGGGGTTACCTTTTAACTATCTTAACACACTTTCCTTATTTTAGAGTTAACCCACTTCTAACCACTTGTCCACTTAGCAATTTATCCATTAACTTTATTATTTAAATAATTTCTTTTGTATCCACTTTAAATTATAGTACACTCATCACTTCACTTTATTATTTACCTTCTAAAATCTCTTAAACCACTTTCCTTATTTTACGGTTAACCCACTTCTAACCACTTGTCCACTTAGTAATGTCTCCATTAAATTTATTATTTAAATAATTTATTTTGTATACACTTTGACTTATAGTACACTCATCACTTCACTTTATTATTTAAATAATATCTTCTCTGCAACCACTTTGACTACTTTGACCTTTTGGGGATTCTAGATGACTCATGAGGGTTCTCCAATTTCACATGGCCATAACTCTCTAACCGTGAGAAGTTATGTGACGTTCCACATAACACCAGAAATGGAATGACATGTAATATCCATCTAGAATAGTCTTACCTTAAAATATATTAAAACTCATACCATTATACATCAAACAAACTTTTGTCCATTACCCCAAAATTTTTTCTACAGGGATTCGATACCAAACTTTCTTCAAGGGTTGACACCAATGAAAGCCAACCCAAATAATAAAAAAAGAATACCTGCCTCTGGTGAAGTTTTCCTACAATAATGGTTATCAAGAATCATTAAAAATGATCCCATTCAAGGTTTTGTATGGTATGAATTGTAGAGTTCCAATTAGTTGGGACATTCTAGTAGATATAATCACACTTGGACCAGAGTTTATGCTGGAAATGGAACATGAAATTATTAAGATAAGGAAAATTATGAAGGTAGCTCAAGATTAAAAAAAAAGAGTTATGCAGGAAACAAGAGAAATCATAAAGAGTTTAAAGTGGGAGATCACATATATATCTGAGTGAAACCTAAGAAGAGTTATGTGAGAATGGGGACATGTGCTAAGTTGGCACGCCACTATTGTGGACCCTTTGAAGTCTTGGAAAGAGTGGGGCCAGTAGCATACCAACTTGCATTACGATCTGTTGTTAGATCTAACAATCTATTCCATGTTTCTTTATTAAATAAATATGTTCATGACTCTAATCATGTTATTGATTGGACTGTGATACAAGTGGAAGCATAGGGAGAATTCCATCCCAAACCTCAATGCATCCTAGAAAGGAGAGAAAGAATGATCCATAACCAATCCATCGTCCAGTTCAAGGTGCAATGGAAACACTTTGGAGTAGATGAGGCTACATGGGAGATGGAAGATGCCATGAGATTGGCACACCCATTTTTTTTTCTTTATAAATTGTATACATATGGTGTTTTAAACACCGAGGACGATGTTTCCTTAAGAGGGAGGGGAATATAACACCCTTTTTCCCCCCATGATTGTAATTATGTTAAGACTTCATATAATGTGGTTATGAACCTTGTAATTATGATGTGATTATTGGAAAGACACTAGACAACTAACTAAGAGGGGAAATCCTTGAAAGTACTGGCCATGATATCATAGGTAAAATTGATGAAGTGGGTTTGGTGATGTGGAACTTAGATGTTTTAGTGAAGAAAATAGGAAACCTGTTTAGCAAGCTAACCTATGCTTTAAAGGAATAAACACACACTTTCCAATGTACCCAAATTTGCATGAAGCCACATGACTAGATATGGAAGTTAGATTGGTGGTTGAAGCTGTTAATAACTGTGGACAGTCTTGGTATTTTGGAGGAGGAAAATGGTCGACTAAATGGATTGAAAAAGAGAAAACCCATGGAATTTCCTCTTTAGTAATTGAGACCTCAGACAATAGGTCGTTTTTGGAAGAAGTCATGAGAGCCTCAAGGATAATGGGGAAGAATATAACAAAGGTAGAAAAATGTAAGAGGAACAAACAAAATTGGTTATAGAGTCTATAAATTAACAAGAATCCAAGAGACGCAGATATGTGCAGAAGATAGAGCACACAGAGACGAGTGAGAGAGTGGAAAGCTCACTAGAGAAAGGGCACAGTGGATAGATACGTTAATTGGAATAGATCAAAGAAGAGAATAATTTGGATATCTTTCCTTGAATCAAATAGGAAGCTCATCCAAATTATTGATGATCACCCTAAAAAACAAAAGACCCAGATCCAGATTGGACCAATAGAGGGTTGCAACTTGGTATTAACTAGGAATAAATAGACATTGGTAATGGGCGATCACCAAGGGACTGTTTAACAGAAAAGGGACTCCCTCATGTAGAGGAAACCTAGTTGCCAAAGTACATGATAAACCCCTAGAAGCCCCGAGCTCAGTTGGAAGGGGTCAACTTCTATTGTTGTTAGTGGGGAAGGAGAGTAACCTTCATGGATCATTGTGAACCTGGAAACCAGTTGAATCATTCCCTTATGATATCATGGCTTAGCATGGGGTTGGCGTACTGTAGGTATAAACTCTACAATATGGCCTAAGATTGGGAGGAAATGCATCCTCTCTCAATTAGTTGGCTAGTGATATTCATTGAAATAGATAAGTATTTAACTCAATTGTGTGATATACATTTAGTACTATAAATATATTTTTTTTGGTTTGATTTTCAAATGTGGAAAATATGGAGGAATGGTTGAATTCTTGAGTGAAATGGAGTGTGCATGTTTATTTTCATTGTTAATCTAACATTCCATGAAAATTAATTCTCAATGTATGGGTAATATGTAGTTCAGAGGATTCTTGCAAGTATTGAGAGTAAATATTACAGGATATGGACAAAATATTCATTAAAGAATTATGGAATTCTCCCCTCGGTAACTAGGAGGATCGTAAATGAATAAAAGGACCCTATTACTAAAGGAATACCTATATTTAACTGGAAATCTTGCAGGACATGAAAGAGCTTCACCATCGATGATGTTGGAGAGTCTTTGATGGTTTTAGATTGGTTACAAGATCTTGAAGACCTAGTTAACTTTAGAAGAGTAGTTTGATAGAACCCTGAAATGATTAAGTCATGTGTCGATAAGTTACTGTAGAGATAAAATGGTGTTTGAAGTCAGAATTAAGCTCAACCATTGATTTGACGTGGTGAGTGTACCTCACTCATTCGTCGAAGGAAATATTTGTTAAATATTCAAGTTGTGAACTTGACGAAGATCGTTGATCCACCGAGGAAGTATTCAATGAGACCTAGATAGTTCATTAGGAGTAGAACCCATGAAAGTGACAAAGGGTGAGGATGAGAAGAGTTCTAACAATGATGAGGGTCATAAACATTATATTTATCAAAGGAATCATCTCCACCATTGGATATGTTAGGATCCATTGTGATGAAGAAGGGATTGATATTGTGGGAGTCGTTGATTTGATGAAGGTCACGAGGGAAGGAACTAGATCATTGGTGTCGATCCCCGTTTAATCAGAAGAAGAGTAGTCGGCAATATGGAGAAGGGAAGTTATAATAATGAGTCGAAGATGACGAGATGTCTACATGACCGTGGCTCTTTCGGAAAGGGGCAAGGGTGAAATGTAGTCATTGGATTTTATTTTGACTTTCCATGAGGAAGGGGGCCTAGGAATGTTGACTACAACCCAAGTAGAACCCAAATATTTAATATGAACCATTGGTGAAGGTGTTGTGAACATTGTTATATTCGTTTAAATAAATTGTCAAGGCAAGGCGATTAGAAGTAGGTCTCAAAGTCAAAGTGAGTATAATATGATGAAGACGATGTGGGCGTCAGGATTAAATGAGAATCGTTTCTCGGTGAGTGCACGAGATTAAATATCAGTCATGGATCCATTGAGGGACCCATTGGCCCTTTGAAAAATAAATTTAGAGCACGTTGTAACTGTTGATCGATTTAAGGCACTGAAGTAGCTTAAGCCGTTAAATTCCTTATTCGAGGACCGTTGAATATGGAAATAAGGTTTTTTGTCGGTAGAATTCATCAGAGCTAGGGTCATAGTAGATTTTTTACTCCCCTAACGATGAAAAAAGGGGAATATCACTCCTAAATGATGATTTGATGGCGAGGAATAATTAGGACCATCTGATCTAGGGCAAAAATGCTTTAGCCACCTCGAGAACAAAGGCGATAAGATTTCGTTAGTAACTCTAGGATTTAACTAAAGACCTATATCACAATGAAAATGTGATCTCTTAATCCCTCACCCAAGAATTTTTGAACCCAAACCAATAACTTGATATAAAATAAAGAAGTGATTTGAACGCCCCACGAGCCTATGAGAGAGTTAGGGGGGTCAAGCATGTTACACATCCAATAAATAATTTTTCAAGCAACAAGTTTAGAGGAGAGGGGTGCCTCTAGATGCAATCCTATGTCAAAATTACAAAAAAATTGATGCTTCATTCAATCGAGCCCCAATTAGAGTTTTATGTCAATATGTAACTCACTTTTTGATGTCATTCAGGGACACATTGAGAATTTGGTAAAAGGGCATAAAATCGAAACCAAGTAGCATAATTGACTTTTTTAGGTTCCCATAAGTGTGTTTGGCCAAGGCCCACACGACAATGCTACCCATAATAGCCTAAGCTATCATTTTCCAAAATGAACCTAGGTAGGAGATAGACAAGTCCTTACCTTGCAACATTGGTTTGTGAGGGGTTTTGCTTCAGACTAGGGCATCCTTCAGAAGCTGAAATTGTTGTTCAAGAATGGAGTGGGGGTCTTGGCAGTTATAGGAATAGGCTATAGATTGGAGATTGATATCACTCAGATCCATCTCTTACGAAATGAGGAACACTTCCACACTAAACCTAGCAAAAGAGAGGAAGAAATATTTAATCAAGAAAGTAAAAGACAAATCAAGTAGACATTACACGTATATTTCACCCTAGAAACCCAAATGGGAAAACCAACATTCCTTGAGCATTTTTCTCTCTTGTTGTCTTATTCCTTTAGAATATAAGGTTACATGCCTAAAATTGGTGTACACTTAAGACATAATCAACATCATACCTTATGTATTTACATAAGAACAACCATGTAGCCAATTCATCTTACATCTACATGACCAACAACCTCTAAAACACTTTCTCTAAAATATTATCTTTTAAAACATTACAACAAGTCATATTTATAGGATTTACAGTAGGAAAAACCCTAAATAAAGGTTCCCCAAAATGGTTACAGATCCTCGCAGATCATTGGATACAAATTCCATGAATCTCAGGATTTTGTTATAGTCGATGCCAAGTCATATTATCAATCATTTACCAGTCAATCTTCATTCGGTCTTCAGTCGGTTTCCATGCACCCACGTGTCGGACTCTTGTCGATTGACCTCTTTGACTTATTGTCGATTTATTTGACTATGACTTTACTCGTTCAAACCACCTCAAACTTTGACCTACTATTGATATCTTCTACTTTTAATTTACTTGGTTGAACGACCTCGAAGTTCGACTTCCTATCGATATCTTAGACTTCGACAGTGAGTCAATAGAACTTGAATAGACTTTCATTGCAAAGAACACAAAAACCCAAAATTATCCCACGTGTCTTATTTGCTGAAACCGTGATATTTTTGAACTCTCGTTCACAAACCAAGGGCATCAATGCCCATTTCCTCTCTGCACCAAGAGAATTTCACAACACTCACAGACTTGGTCAAAGAGTCTGCTATGTTTTCCAACATGTCTACTTTCTCTAGCAACACCTTGTAGTTTTACACTATATCTCTCACAAAATGGTATTTTACATCAATGTGCTTAGTATTAGAATAATAATTTGGGTTCTTTTCCAAAAATATTGTTCTTTGACTATCACAACTTATCTTCATGTCTCTCTTCTCAAACCCCATTCCTTAACATAGCCATACTACTTCTTTGCTTCCATGAGTGGCTACCATGTATTCATATTTTGTTGTTGACAAGGATATAAATGCATGTTTCTTACTCATCCAGATGATTGCTCCACCAAACATATTAAAAATATATCCACTGGTCGACCTTTGATGATCCAGATCTCCAGCCTAGTCAGTGTCGACAAAGCCATGTACATTTAAATCACTGTCACCTATGGGTTTTCCTTGGTAGCATATAACATAGTTTTTTGTGCCACACAAATTCTTGAGTAATCTCTTGAAAACTTTATAGTGCTCCTTTCCAGGTGTCGAAATGTATCTATTCAACACTCCCATTGCACAAGAAATGTCTAGTCAAGTGCATACCATTGCATACATTAGACTACCAACAACACTTGCATAGGGAACATGTTCCATGTCCTCTATTTCCTTGTATGTCCTTGGAGATTGTTCAACAATTATCCTTTCTCCCATTGTTATTGGATAAATCGGTAGGTGCAGACACTAACT
>ML801236.1:220463-252069 GCA_009831015.1 Picea engelmannii | reverse complement strand
CATACAATACAACACATGACCATGGGCCAGGGCTTAGCCCCGGCCCGGTCCACGCCCCCACATACATTTAAACAAATTTAAATACAATGCTTTGCATATATATAACAAGGAACATGCATGGGCGCGCCAGTTGGGTGGCCTTTCCCAAAGCTTTACCCTGCCTCAGAGGTCATGGGGTCGACTCCTGCTGAGTGCAAAGGTTTTAACCAACAAACAAGTGACACGTGGCATCCTTTGATTGGGCCACGTGTCGTCATCCCATTCGCTGCCAACAAACACGTCATATGCCAACTGCCCAATAATTGTCTTCAATGTCAACATATGGTCTGCCACATCATCCGTATAGCCTGCCACATCAGCATATGATCTGCCATGTCATCCATACGGCCTACCACATCATCGTTCGTATGGACTATACGAACTGTACAGTCAACTTCCTTTTTTTGCCTGTTTGCCATTTTGAACAGAACGCGATATCTCTCGCTCCCGACATTCGTTTGAACCCAAATGAGTTGCGTTGGGTTTGCAACAACGAGGCCTACGCTCTCGTTTGATTTGATGTGATTCTGAGCACTTTGAATTTTTGAGCAAAATTTGATCCCCTAATCATATATATACTAAAATTGTTGCAACTATCAGGAGTGTGATCAGGCCCCTTCATTCAAAGTTTCCAATCGGCGCACGCTCTGTCAGACTGTGCAGGTATTCTCATGTTAGATGCGAGACAGGCGCAATTATTCATTTTACAGGAAAATCCATCTAGGAAGAAGCTTCGGGTGGACAATTTTCCTTCATGGCTGCTCTCTGCAACGCTTTCCATTTATGGGGTGAGACGAGGTCCCAACTGATGCCCCTATCTTCAATAACTTCCTTCATTGGGATCAAGATGAGGCCTAGAACCCATGAATGTTTCTAGGCGATGCCCATGACTTCTTCAAGTCAATCGTGATGCCTCAAGGATCTGCAAATCTCTGTGAAATCAACGCCCTTTCCTTTGTGCTCTTTCCTTCGTGCTCCTAGAGCTCTTGGTACCAGCCTCTTCATCAAATCAAGCGACCCCGGGCCACAACCTGGCGCTTAGCTCCCAAGTGCTTCGCGATTTCGCATTCGCGAACTTGTGTCATTCTCCATGCTAAGACCTTTGATTCACGAAATCATGACCTCTCAGATCTTGTGCCACACATCCTTCTATGATCCACGGTCTAGATCTAATCTTCAGGTATCGGGACTTCGCGTCTCAGGAAGTTGAAAAACTACTCACCTCCCTTCTCTCGATTTCTGATTTTGTGTTTGCCTCAGATCAACAATCCACAACTTTCCTCGATCCAATGGCTTAGATCAACTCGTGAGTTCGCACTTTGCAAGTTCTCACGACTCTGGACTTTGACTTTTCCACTCCACGAAACTATGAAATCATTGATCTTGTGCCACGTGTCTCTCTGAATCAGACGGTCCCTATTGATTTTAGATTTCAGGAGTTCGGACCTTTGACGAACCACTTTTAAAAATATATTAGACTCCCGATTCCCGTGATTATTTTCCACCATTGATCTCTCCTAATGAGATCTACGACCCAGATAAAAAAATTCCTTGACCTTTTTGACTTGAAGACCTAGCCTGCGAAAGATAGAGAGACAAGGCAAGGAAAAAAACATGGGTATATCGATATGCACCTATGGCCCTTGACAACTTTATGTGATAACAGGAAGCATCACACAAGGAAACAAATTCAGGGAAATTGCAAACTTGGGGAATGACAAATTTAGGCAGGTTGGACTCTCAGACATGGTAATGATCAACAAAATTACTAAACTTCTGTAAAGAATTCGTGTGAAGATCTAGAAGATCAAAGGAAACCTTTGGATCAAAGGTATATTTATAACTATCGATCAATCATTTATATTCTACGTTAATTAGGCCTTTATTCTTGCTTAACTGGTTGGTTTTTTCAAAATCCATACTAAATTTGGATAAAAACAGGATAAGAATTCGAAGAAATCACCGGTTCGAAAGATGGATGGCACGAAATAGGTTTGAAATCTTTGACAAAGATACAGTCAAGAGCACTTGACCTTCGAAGTTGTAAAAATAATAATAAACAAAACATTCCTTTTATTATTTACTTTGATATGGGGCAGAATTTCATTTGTTTTCGCATTTGGCTGAGTGGATTTGAAAAGGCCCCAAGGAGAAATGTGATAGAACTTCATGTTGAAATGTGGTATGCACGAATTTGGTTTATTAAGTTTTCGCATTTGCACCTTCCCATTATAGCTTATGAAAGTTAAAGCGTGAAATAGATTATTGTTTGTTGATTTAATCTCGATCATGCCCAATCAGTGTTCTGACCTACAAACAAATCGAACTTTAGTAATAACCGCTATTATATAGTTAAAACTATATGACACACGATAAAACTATATAATTAATTCCATATAACAATATAACTATATAATATTTAAAATATAAAACTTTATTTACAATAATATAATAACTATGTACAAAATTAATATAATGCACTATAAATAAAATAAAATAAAACCTAATTTAAAAATCAAATTAACACTAATCTATTTATAATTTGATACTTAAAATTTATATATTAACAAGAACCTAATCTTATCTTTATACAACAACTAAATTATATTAAAATCTAAACTAAGGAAAAATTGAATATATCTAGTATAAGACCCCAAAAACTAAAAATTTTGAATTCTTTCTAGAATTTAACCTATTTTACAACATTTGGTTCCATTTGGGAATAGTGGCTCCATGTGAGGCACTAAGAACATTAGACCTTGTGTCTACTTTATTGGGAAATGGAGTTATTATTTCTAAAAATCAAAGTGACCAAATACTTTTCTTCTTATGAAATTTAACACTATATAGAAGTAGTAAAACTATCAATATATAGATATTTAAAACATGCTTTATAATAAATCTCAAGTAAGGTTAATAGAGAATTTCCTTATTAAAATCTACTCAAGAATTGTCTAAAATAATCCATTTAAATTTAGCAAAAATATCATACCTTTAACTAACTTTTTATTAACTCAAGGTTATAAACAATATTTAGATTATATATTTTTTCTTTTAGACCTAGTCAGATTAGGATATAAAAATCACTGGAAAATGACTAATAACAGAGTATTAATGAGTAAACAGTCTTAACAGACATCACATATATTGCTTCACTGTCAGTCAGGCGTCCATAGCCCCATTGAAGTTATCTGCATACTCCAAACTGAATTTCCTTTCACCACTTCATTAAAATGATTTATTTATTTGAGATGAGGGCAATCATTTAATGAATTTCCTTTCATCATTTCCTTTGGACAAGATGGGGGCAATCAATATGTTTGAATTTCCTTTCACCATCTGTCATTTATTTTTTTACTTTAATAATTTAAAGTGGGGGCAATTTGTGTGTTAGAAAACACATGGGATGATATATGTTTTCGATATAAAATATAGTAGATCTATCTACATCTTAAAGGATGCCATGTGATTAATTTTCTTTCATTTCTAAATATACCTTCTCCTATGAGTAAATTACATGTTTGTAATTTTCTTATGATTAAAGATTAACCTTGAGACAAATAATCAACTATAATCTAATATCAAGGTTAAATTTACAAGGATTATTCTAAACATACTTTTTCAACTGAAATAAGGAAATAAATAAAATTTTCACCGACCTTGTCAGAGTAGTATGCCTAATTTTCTTCTATTAACAAGTTTATTATTTCTATAAAGATTCATGTAATTAAATAAGAAAGAAAGACTTAATCTTATTTATTCAGTTCAAATTGTATTATTTAATAACATCATTGTCATTGATTTCATTGAAATTAACTAGAAAAAAAAAATCCAAACTAAGCCTAACTTCTTTAACTATAACAAATCATCAGTTTGAAGAAATTTATTATTTTCTAAAATCACTCAAAAACTTTAATCAAATTGTTTCTCATTAAAAAGAGTTATTCAATCTAAAAAAAAGTGAATGCCAATGTAAATCCACACCACACCGATATTTACAATGAATGAAATGAATATAATCATTGCTAAGAAAGAAAATTCCCATTAACGGGAATTTCTAATACTTCTCCTCTGATATTTTGAAGAGAAAATGAGTTCCTTCCCACAATTGTTGCAATATGATATGGTCCAAACTACTTATGATCAAACTTTCCATGATTTCCCGGTTCCTCTCTTCCCCCATCCCATCTGAGCACTAAATCACCAAGTTCAAAGCTTCTTTCTTTTGCACTTCTGTCAAAACATTTATGCATATGATCTTGATATTCTTGAAGTTTGTCATTGACCTACTCTCCGCTTTCATGTACTTCAATAATATGATTGATCCTCCTTGTTAAATGATTAGGTTCCTCTCTTATATCCCGAAACAATTTCATAACAGACAAAGCCAAATTAATAGGGAGTATTGAATCAATGCAATAGACCAATTGGTAAGGAGGCATAACTATAGATCTCTTTGTGATAATTCTATTTTCCTGGAGAGCATACTTCAAATGAGAATGCCAAGCTTTTTTATTATCTGTTAAAATTTTCGTGACAATTCCCAAAAGACTTTTATTAGAAGATTCAGCTAATCCATTGCCTTGTGGATAATATGGAGTTGAATGAACAAGGACAATATTATATTTCTGACAGAAATTAATCGTTGCCATGGATCTAAAAACTTGAGCATTATCAATAATGATTTTTCTAGGGCACCCAAATCTAGCCAAAATGTTATTTTCTAAGAAATCAATCACCATAGAATCAATAGCAAACCTGATTGGAATTGCTTCCACCCATTTGGTAAAATAATTTGTTGCGGTAAATATCCATTTATGTTGAGCACTAGAAGATGGGTGAATCTACCCTATGAAGTATAAACCCTTTTGTTGAAAGGGTGCTTCAGTTTTAACAGGTACTAATGGTAGAAATTGTAATTTATGTTTTCCAACAAAGATCTGGCACTCTCTACAAGCTCTAACTTTAGAATTTACATCAAAAACTAATTTAGGCTAGTAATAACCAGCCCTTAAAATTTTGTAGGCTATGGCCCTCCATGTATGTTGACCTTCACGAGTCCCTTTATGGAATTCCTATATAATTCTTTCAGATTCATCTTCAACTAAACATCTTAATAGGAAACCTAGAGAGTCTTTCCAATAAAGAGTGTTATACATGATGCAATATTTGACAGCTTGTAGCTTTAGATTTCTTGCTTTAGATGGACTTAGATATGGTGGACAAGTGAAAGTTTGCAGGTAACTTACAATGTCTCTATACCAATGTAAGGCATTATACTTTTGATCAATAGTTTGTCGTGTATTTACTTCCTTAGACTCTAATGTTGGATTTCCATTTTCTGATGATACAAGATTAACTCCAAGGACTTTACAGCTGGATTCATCCAAAATCTTTGTGAGACCTTGGCCTTTTATTAATTTAGTTGGTTTAATTTCCAGGTCATATTCTTGTATTTTGGCAATTCATTTGCCTCTTCTCCCATCACTATCAGGTTGTCTTAAAATTTCATTAATAGAACTGTTAGGAACATATGCAATGATTTTTTAATGTAAAATGTATGCCCTAAAGGATTTTAAGGCCTTTACCATAGCATATGCATTTTTTTTCTAAAATATTGTATTTTAACTCTACATCTCTTAGACTCTTGCTGAAAAATGCAATAGGTTGTTCGTAATTATCTTCATTTTTCTGCAATAACATAGCAGCAATAGTGTTTTTAGCAGCAAAAGAAAAAATAAGGAATTATTTATCATAATTAGGACTCACCAATATTGGAGCTTCCCCTAATGCTTTCTTGATTTGTTCAAATGACTCTCTTTCCTTTGAATTCCATTTGACTATTTGATCCTTCTTAATCATTTTTGTTATATCCTTTATAATTTCTGCAAAGTTTGGGATAAATCTTCTTAAAAAGTTGATCTTACCAATAAAAGATTGGATTTCCTTTTTATTTTTGGGTAGACTGATCATTTGAATAGATTCAACACGTTAATGATCTATCTTTATTCCTTTCTTGCATACAATGTGTCCCAACAACTTTCCTTCCTGCATAGCAAAGTGTGATTTCTTAGGATTTAGTGAAAGACCATATTTTCTACATTTAACAAAAGTTTGTCTCAAATGTTTTAAGTGCTCATCATTTGTTTGAGAAAACACAGTCAAGTCATCTAAATATATAACCACAAATTTATCCTTTTCTCCCACCAAAGATAAATACATAGCTCTCCGGAAAGTATCCCCTGCATTCATAAGACCAAAGGGAATTTTATCATACATGAATGTACCCCAAGGTGTAGTAAATGCAATCAATTCCTTAGCAGTCGGATCCATAAACATTTGGTTGTAACATGAAAATCCAGCTATCATGGAAATTATATTTGATCCTACCACCCTTTGTAAAATATGGTCCATTTTTGGTAAAGGGTAATTATCTTTTAAAGATGATCTATTTAGGTTTGTGAAATCAACACACAATCTGATGTCTCCATTCTTTTTTCCCACTAGAACTAAATTTGCTACCCACACTGAATATCTAAGAGGGACAATGATTTTAGCATCAAATAGTTTTTAAGCTCTTTTTCAATTATGGGCAAATGAATGGGATTTATCTGTATTAGTTTCACTTAAATGGCTTGAATCTTGGTTTGAGAGGAATTCAATGTTGAATAATACTAGTATCATATGTCTTCAAATCCTCATATTTCCAAGCAAAGACATCTATAAATTATTTAAATAAATTTACATACCTCTATTTTGTATCCATAGGTAGATATTTTGAAAGTTTTACAAATTTTGAGTCAATTTCAGTACCCAGATTACAATCACCCACTTCATCCACCTATGGCCTAACAACATATTTATTAGCAACATCATTTTGATAATAAAAAAAAAATCAAGAGGAATTAAACCTTTTGGAATATAATTATTTTTCAATTGTAAAATTTTATGTTGTACAATCATTGTCAGATTATCATCCACAAGTCTAGAATCTTCTTGATCACGTTCATTATTTTGATCAATATGTGTGATTGAAAATTCATCTATCATCTCCAAAAATTCTTTAATTTGTTGATCATCTTTGAAAACCTGTCAATGTTTTATATTATCTGGAATTGAGGGTTTGTACCTCATTTCCACCTCATATTTAATTTGTGAGACTTTTGGAGGTCTGAAAGTACTAGCTTGCATAGCTAATGAGTCAGATTTTCATTTTTTTTATCTAGGGATAGAATGAATGTTAAATGTCAAAAAGAAATTTTTAATCAAATCCCACACAAGATTTATGTATGCTCTCATCCTAGGATGTTTTTCTTGGTATATTACGCTAACTTGTTTTACTACTAATTCAACATCACCATGCAATCAATTTTTTAATTTTTAACTTTCTAGCAGTTTCTAGTCCTAATATTAAAGCTTCATATTCACACATGTTGTTTGTTGAATATGTTTAAAACTCTAATCTAAAACAATATGGAATGAATTTGACTTTTGATGGTGAAACAAATATAATACCTACTCCAGAGCCTTCCTAATTAGATGCTCCATCAAAAAAAAATTCCACATTCATGTTTCAAAAACATCACTTGAAACCATATTCACATCTATTGCACACAATTCAAACTCAGTGTTTACAAATAATGTACAACATCCCAAATCTTGTTCTTCACAGTAAATAGGATATGTTTTTCGAATTTTAGGGTCACTTACTATGTATTTCAGTTTGGTTTCTCTATAAAGTCTCATGAATTCCCCACCAAAAACAAGAATAGTGGCATAAGTCATGTCTAATTGTAAAGATCCACCTAATTTCCCTACCCATGATCTTGATAATAGCATGTCATAATTCAGAGGCACATCAACAACTATTGCATCCATCATTATACTCTTCACTGGAATTTGTGCTTGATTCACCACTAAATCTTTAATCATCCCTAAGCATTTAACTTTTCTAGAGTCAAATGAATATAGGTCTTGATACAGTCTAGTTATTTCCAGTCCCATTTTATCCAGAATCAAGCATGCAATTATGTAAAAAAACGATCATGCACATTCATAGTGATATAGAATGGTGCTACAGAATCTCATTTATATTCAATGTGTGGGACAAACATCACAGTAGGGTGTTCATATTCTAAATTTATTGTATCTCCCTATTGTGTTGCAGTTGATTGATCAATTATCTTCGAAATATGTTTTTTATATAAAGTATTTTTTGCTAATTCAATTAAAGGAATAGTTATTTCGATTTTACTTAGTTGATATTCAAGATTAAATTAATTGCTAAGCTTATTTGATTCCTTATTTTCATCTTCTACTTGTTTGTTTTGAGATTGATCTATTACGTGTTTAGAAGTAGAGGCTTCTTTAGACTTATCCTTTGTTAAAACCTTCTTAGGCATATTTTTCTCATTAACATTATTTTCATTCATCCTTGGTCTTAATTCATCTTTTTTGTGCATTTTAGCCTGAAGAGCATCAAAAAATAATTTAAATTGAGAAGAAGTTAATTCGGGAACTTTAGTTTCAATCTCATCAAAAACTGGATTTAATGATTGTTCATAGTCTTCTTGAGTGACATAAGGATTTTCATATTCTTCCTGACATAAATTCAATTCTTCCTCTTTCTCTTCATATTGTTGATCAATGGTTTGCTCTATCAAGTTTTCATCTTTCAAAGGTTGTTGAATTGGTTGATCATTATTTCTATCCCTTCGGAGCATTTGAGGTGGATTAAATTGTCTCTTAAATTGATTCGGATTTATGTTTCCATCAGGCCTTCTTCTATCTACTTCCATTCTTGCTCGTTTGTTGGATAAATCTCTTATCATCTTAGACATTTCTTCAATTTTGGTATCCTGAATATCTTTTGATAACCCTGATGTTTCAACTTATTCTTTAATTTTCTTGGTATCTTTTTCACTTGTATCAGTTTTAATTTTAACTTTCCCTGAAGCTATCATATTTGATTCAATTTCTATGGCATCTTCATGCATGTTTTCTAATGTTCTTGATCTTATTTATCTTAAAAGAAAGGCAAAGTATGGATCAAATGCGCCTGCAAAAGTTACTTTTGCAGCTAGTTGGGAGGGTTTTACATCAGCTGGAATCTTGCTATAGGTTTGAATGAATCTCTTGATAAACTCAGATATCGATTCATTGTTCTTACATTTCAAGGCTCCAAACTCAGTCAAATAGTAAAGGTGATATTTTTTCTCTCCCCGTTGTATAAGAAAAGCTTCCTCTAATTCATTCCAATTATGAAGAGTGTTTGGTTGGAGTCCCTTAAACAAAGTTCTCACTTCTCCTTCAAATGTTTGCACTAAAAATATCATGTAAACATTCTCATGTTCTAATCCAAAGTTATATGCAAACTCATCAAAAGTTGTTAGGTGTTCTACAATAGTAATCTCACTTTCACCATTAAATTTTGGTAACATTTTAAGATAATTTTCTCGTAAATCATTAAGATTAGTGGGTAAAACTAATGGTGTGTACCTAGCTGCAACTTTATTAAAAAACCTAGGAGGGGGAGGAGGAGAAGGAGGCTGATTAGGTTGATTTACACCAGCCATAGCTAGGTAACAAAGTATTAACTGGGAATTCTCAAGATTAAGGGGATTTATATAGGTTCTGAAAGACTCTTCTTTTCCAAAAGGAACTTCTGGGACAGAAGTTGGGGGGATCTCTAAAAGTTCTTTTTTAGGTTTTATGATGCAGGAGCATCACTCCACCTTAGCAATGTGTCATCTATCCAGCACATTCAAGTGCATTGAAGGAGGGGAGAGGCACCAACCCTCTCATTTTTCCCTCAATTTAAAATTTTAAATGTAACATTTAAATGCAATTAAATATTGTAAGGATGGAAGAGCCGAGTCATGCCTTTGTACATGCATTATATAGAGTCACCTTTATTAGGATTGATTTGTATAGATCTCGAGCATCACCTCAGATCTGAGAAAGTAAATGTTCAATCAATGTAATAAGTCTCAGTAGATAGGCATGTTAATTGTGATAGGATGTCACTAAGGTAGCTTGGAGGGAAAGGCTCAAGGATCCCCTCTTGTATAAATCTTTGTAATGTATGCCCAGTAGAGGCTGCTGAAAATGGACATAGAAAATCATTGTAAGCCGAGAGGAGAGAGAGAGAAAGAGAGAGAGTCGAGACTTAGTTGCAAAATGAGCTCACACATTGTAATTAGCGTTCTGGTGTTAATACAAATGAACACATTTCACTCTTTATCAATTCCTGTGTGGTGAATGTTTATGAATGTTATCCGCGTGTTTTATGAATGTATGTTGTAGATGTATGAGATAGGTTTCATCTCCAGGGTAAAGATAGATTTCATTATCTGTTTGAGAGTTGTTGAGTTTTTTTGGGTTCTTTAGGTTGTGTAATGAGTGCATGATAGAGTATCAAAAACTATGTGAGCCAATGCAAGGAGTGCACATTTGAAATCCAAGTCGAAAAAAGAAGAGAACATGCCAGGAGGGCACACCAAAACAGTTCACATATTCTGAGTGGGGCCTCAAGGTTACTAAACACCTTGGAGGGGGAAAGTCTGTGTATGATAAATCAAAGCTAGAGTTGTTGAATACTCTAATAGCTCTGCAAGTGTGCATTGAGCAGATGCGGGAGATGCATCAGTGAACCTAAAGGATTTTAGGAAGCAGGAGGAAGAGATATGCAAGTAGTGCACTAAGCCAACCCTTAGATGAAGTGTTGAAAATATGCAGCGTCTGAAGGCTCATTCGAGTGCAAGGAGTGCATGAGAACTTTAATTCTAAGTGTTGGGAGAAAGGTTTCCAAGAGGGCATACCACAAGGTTAAGACTCGAAGGGGAGTTGAGTGCAAGTCTGCATAGAGAGTGCAAGTAGTGCACTAGAGGTAAAGTGGATTTCTCTTTACAAAGCTCATGAGGAAGAGCATCGAGTTGTCAGGAGGGCACCATATAATCCTTTGAACGAAGCAGAGGGTTGAGACCCTTAAGAGACAAAGTAAGTTCAAAATATCAAAAGAGATTGTGCAATGTGTGCGCAGACAAACTTGTTCCAAGTCCCAAATCTCAAAAGGGAAAGTGCAAGTTTGCACACAGAGTACGAGGATTCACCAGGGCCGAGGTCAAGTTACATTGGTGAAAGATCAAAGAGGGATAGTATCCCCAGAAGTGAAGATGAGTCCCAAGATAATCGGGCTCCCAGGAGAAGGTTCAAAGGCCAAAACCTTTGAACACTTACAAATTTTCCCAATCTTGGGAGAAATCCAAAGTTCATGTGGAGGAGTTGCACAGCCATCAGATCTCTGTTGGAAGCGATCTAGACCATCAGATCAAGTTCCAGGATGAAGGAGGAGCGCACAGAGGAGAAATAATAGATCACGTCTGTTGGATCTAGGCACATATATCAACAGTCATTGGATCCAAGTAATTAGTGTGTGCCTTAAACTTGAACTCCTTAGAACTTCGTGAATTCGAAGAATTTTCGAGTTTGAACGCACAGAAGTGTTGACTCTCCGAAGTCCCGAAGCCATTCGGGACCGTACATTGTCCAGGTTGACAGGTGGTGGAAGATTAGAGAAGAGTTTGGAGGAATATTCCTTTAGAGGAAAGGCAAGGTGGAGTAACCAAAGCTTCCGAAGGCCCGAATGTTGGAGCTGATCTCAACTGTTGATTTGAGAAGGGTTACAGACTGTCGATCCTATCGGGGATTCAGTGCTCTGCAAGTTTGTTGAGTCAGAGGATTGGGCCTCTGGAAGAATTGGTCGTTGCACAAAGTAAAATGCCCAGATCCCAGAGCTCTGAAGTGCCCTTTGGATAGGCGTCTGATCACAGTCGGAGGTCATATGAGGAGAGGGGGCCTGTGTATAGTGGTTTTGGGTTCCAGCAAGGGCCCAAAGAGATAATCCAACTCAAAAATATTGAATATCCTTGACTGGGAGGTCGCGCAACCCCTAGGAGGGAAGGGGGGTATGCGTCACAGTGGTATCAGAACCCATTTTTGGCCTGTAGAGAGCAGGCAAAGAAAGAGAATGTGAAGACATAGTGAAATGATCTGTGAATATTTATTTGCAAGTGTGCAACAAACATTTGATAGCCAGGTGGGTTGTAGCAAAATCTGGAGGTGCTCTCAGTTGCAGATTGAACAAAAGAAAACAATGTGGGCTGGGGAAAAGAGAAAATGGCTACTGAAGTCCATAGGAGAGTTCGAGAAAGAGGAGGCTGCCAACAGGAAAAAAAAAAAAATGACAAGGAGCTCAGCGAGATAAGAGCATAAATGGACATTCTAGAATTGAATATGCAAGAAGAACCACAGGTACATTGGAGGTATGAGTGGCCTCTGGAAAAGAAATTCAGGTGGCATGTTCAGAATTTGTTGGCCCAGAGGCAGCAACAAGTGTTGAGAAGGTGGTTGAGGGAAACTGAAAACCTCAATGGCACAGAGGAGATGATTTGGATTTGTGAGCCAGAGATTGGGGAGACCCTTAGTGATAAGGAGAGGATATCAAGCAGAGATCTTGTAGACTTATAGGAGTGTAGCGATGATCTATCACATTGCTAGGTGGGAAATGAAGTGTGATCAGTTGATCTCATAGACTATCAGGAGGGCAGAGGAGGAGTCCCATATTTCCAAGTGGGCAAGGGAGAGGAGAGGATACTATCTAAAAGTCTCATGAACTCAGCTGAGAGTTCATATCAACAAGGAGAGTTGATGGAGGAGGATCATAAACACATTTTGATCATTGGGGGAATTGAGATATTCCTGTCACATAACCCAGTTGAAGCCAGAGCATGTGTTGCAGAGGCAGCAGCCGAAAGACAACCAATTGTGACTGTCATAAAAGAAGAGAATGAGAAGACATTAAAATATGCCCAAAAGATGAGAGAAGGAGAAGAGCACTCAACAGAATTTATTAGAAGTTTCATCCAGGAAGTTGAACAGGAGATGACTACAGCGCTGGAGTCTGCAGTAGAAGAGGAGGCATGAAACATAGATTTCGTTGATTTGTGTGAAGAACTAGAAGCCCTAGAGAGAAGGGTGATAGTGAAAAGCATGCATATCCAACATGCTAAGTTGGAAACAGGTGGAGGAGAATGCCAACCAGCAAAGGAGCAGCTGGAAGAAGTTGGAGATGAACCAACAGAAGAACTGATAGAATTCAACCTGTCAGAGGAGGAAGTTTAGCAGCAACTTAGTGAGGAGACTGCAAAATTGGAGTCTATGGAAAAATGTAAAATCAAGTCCACAGAAGAAGAAAACAACAGGGGAGATCAGATTGATCTACTCATTGACAAGGAGGAAGTGCAACAGGCTAGTATACATGAAAGGAGGAACCAAACAGTGGGGCAGCTGAACATAGAGATAGAAGATATAAGGAGGATGATAATGATGAGGAGATAGAGGAGGATGATGGAATAAGTTGGAGATGTACCAACAGAAGAACTGATAGAATTCAACCTGTCAGAGGAGGAAGTTGAGCAGCAACTTAGTGAGGAGACTGCAAAATTGGAGTCTATGGAAAAATGGAAAATCAAGTCCACAGAAGAAGAAAACAACAGGGGAGATCAGATTGATCTACTCATTGACAAGGAGGAAGTGCAATAGGCTAGTATACATGAAAGGAGGAACCAAACAGTGGGGCAGCTGAACATAGAGATAGAAGAGATAAGGAGGATGATGTTGAATTCAGTAAAAGAAACTGCCAGCAAGGATAAGTTGAGCAGAAGGAAGCCTACAAGAGCAGCTCAGAAGAAGCAATAGTAGCACCAACAAAGCAAAGGAGCAAAAGGACAGCTCCAAAGGAGAGTTTGGGATCCAGGAGGATTTCAATAGTAGAGAAGAGGAGCTCATTATTTTCCCAGTAGTGGAGTATGATGAAGGGGAATCGCTCCACCTCAGCAATGCGCCAGATGTCCAACACATTCAAGCGCATTCAAGGAGGGGAGAGGAGCCAACCCTTTCATTTTTCCCTCAATTTAAATGTAACATGTAAATGCAATTAAATATTGTAAGGTTGGAATACTCGAGTCATGCCTTTGTACAGGCAGTAGATGGAGTCCCTTTTATTAGTCTTGATTTGTACAGATCTCGAGCATCACCTCATATCTGAGAAAATAAATGTTCATTCAATGTAATAAACCTCATTATATAGGCATGTTAATTGTGATAGGATGTCACTAAGGTATCTTGGAGGGAAAGGCTCGAGGAGCCCCTCTTGTATAAATATTTGTAAGGTATGCCCAATAGAGGTTGTTGAAAATGGACATAGAAAATAATTGTAATCCGAGAGGAGAGAGAGAGAGAGAGTCGAGACTCAATTGCATTCCAAGCTCACACATTGTAATTAACATTCTGGTGTTAATACAAAAGAACATATTTCATTGTTTATCAATTCTTGTGTGGTGAATGTTTATGAATGCTATCTGCATGTTTTATGAATGTATGTTGTAGATGTATGAGATAGGTTTCATCTCCAGGGTAAAGATAGATTTCACTATCTGTTTGAGAGTTGTTGAGTTGTTCTAGGTTCTTTAGGTTTTGTAATGAGTGTGTGACAGAGTATCAAAAACTTATTGAGTCAGCGCACGAAGTGCGCATCTGAAATCCAAGTCGAATAAAGAAGAGAACGTGTCAGGAGGGCACACCAGAACAATTCACATATTTCGAGTGGGGCATCAAGGTTACTGAACACCTTGGAGGGGGAAAGTCTGTGTAGGAGAAAGCACATCCAAAGTTGTTGAATACTCTAAGATCTTTGGAAGTGTGCAAGGAGTGAAACTGGAGGATTTCAGGAAGCAAGAGGAAGACCTATGCAAGGAGTGCACCAGGCCAACACTTAGATGAAGTGTTGAAAGTATGCAGCGTCTAAAGGCTTAGTTGAGTGCAAGGAGTGCACGAGAAATTTAATTCAAAGTGTTGGTAGAAAGGTTGCCAAGAGGTCACACCACAAGGTTAAGACTCGAAGGGGAGTCGAGTGAAAGTCTGCACAGAGAACGCAAGCAGTGCGCTAGAGGTAAAGTGGGTTTTTCTTTACAAGTCCTATTAGGAAGAGCATCGAGTTTCCAGGAGGGAACCATATAATCCTTTGAAGGAAGCAGAGGGATGAGACATATAGGAGACTAAGTAAGTTCAAAATATCAAAAGAGATAGGTCAAGGTGTGCACAGATGGACTTGTTCCAAGTCTCAAAGCTCAGATGGGAAAGTGCAAGTTTGCACGCAAAGTACGAGGAGTCACCAGGGTCGAGGTCAAGTTACATTGGCAAAATATCAAAGAGGGATAGCGTCCCCATAAGTGAAGACGAGTCCCAATATAATCAGGCTCGTAGGAGAAGGTTCAAAGGCCAAAAAATTTGAACACTTACAAATTTTCCCAATCTTGGCAGAAAGCCAAAGTTCATGTGGAGGAGCTGCACAGCCATCAAATCTCTGTTGGAAGTGATCTGGACCATCATATCAGGGTCTAGGACGAAGGAGGAGCACATAGAGTAGAAAGAATAGATCTCATTCATTGGATCTGGGCACATGCATCGACAATCGTCGGATCCAGGTAAGTAGTGTGTTCCTTAAACTTGAAGTTCTTTAGGAATTCGTGAATTCAGAGGATTTTCGAGTTTGAACGCACATGAGTGAGGACTCATCAAAGTCCCAAAGCCAATCGGGATTGCCCATTGTCCAAGTTAATAGGTGGTGGAATATTAGAGAAGAGTTCAGAGGAAGAGTCCTTCGTAGGAAAGGAAAAGTGGAGTAACCAAAGCTCCTGAAGGCCCGAAGGCCAGAGATGATTTCAATCGTTGATTTGAGAAAGGTTACAGACTGTTGATCCCATTGATCCCATCAGGGATTCGAATCTCCTTGAGTTCATTGAGTCGGAGGATTGTGCCTCCGGAAGAATTGGTCGTCACGCGAAGTAAAACGCTTGGAGCTCCGAAGCGCCCTTTAGATTGGCTCTTGATCACAGTCAAAGGTCATATGAGGAGAGGGGACATGTGTATAGTGGTTTTGGGTTCCAGCAAGGGCCCAAAGAGATGATCCAGCTCACAAATATTGAATATCCTTGACCGGGAAGTCGCGCAACCCCTAGGAGGGAAGGGGGGTATACGTAAGTTTAAAGAGGAAAACTTTGGAGAACTAGCCGAAAATGGAAAATATTTGAGAGGTTCTTTAGGGGAAAGGTTTGGAGAATCCTCGAGTGATTCTTTAGGAGAAACAAATGGATAATTTTCAGGGGGATATATTTGAGAGACTACGGTAGAATATTTAAGAGAAAGTTGAATATATGTTTCAGGAAACAATTGGATAGATTCTGTTGTAGAGATTGACAAAGGAAGTTTTGAAGAATTTGAAAGAGGTTCCTTAGGAGATGTAGGTGAAGATAGAGTTGGAAGGTCTAAAGGGCTTGTGGGAATTAGAACTTTTATTACGAAGATTTTAGGATCAAAAACGTATTTTCCTTTGGATTTAGCGATAGTAGAAGATGAAGGTTTAGAAGTAAATGATGCAGTGGGTGGGGTTATAGGTATATGCTTGGTATTTTTTCTTAGACAGTAGCTTTTCAAGATTTGCTACTGGTGTTATTTTCTTAGGATCTAGATGTACTCTAGTGTTTTTGTTTCCTGATGCTAGGATGGAAAAAGTATGGAATTGCCAAGTGAAGGATTTTATCCAACCTAAGTTTTGTTCACCATCAAAAGGTAGGTATAATTGTTTTATGCAAGGAAAATATTCTAAATTCTCTCCCCGGAAAATACGCCAAAAAATGATGTATTCCTTGATATATTTCCTAGCTAGGGAAACAATGCCAAGGACATTTTAAAATTTCAGGTAGCTGGTTTTGCAAATCTATTCAAAGAACATCGAGTTTAATACTAGTTTTGACTGTGATAATTTATGATAAATTTATTTTATTAATAGTCAAACCATAAATGGCTTATATATTAATACTTTGGCACAATTTAAATCATCGTTGGTAGAATAATGGAAAACAAAATCAAAGATAAAAAAGATGTATCTAAAGATAAATATCAAAGTTATCTCTAATAGAAGAAAACACAGAGAAATATACATGAGTTTTATTTCTTCATGTGAAATTACGTTTCCAAAACATAAACAAACTATAAGATTAATGAAATATGTCACAAATTTAACTTACAGTTGAATCCATGAAATTTGAAACCTTAACCAGTGTTTGATATAGACAGTAGTGGTTGTACTAAATCGTCTGTAGCATCAACTCATATGAATTTGAAATAAAAGAAGAAAAAACGAGGATAAAAAATTACTGAGAAAGATCACAAATGAAAAAGATCAAAACCAAGAATCCTTTACTGCTTGCAAAACTGATTTTTATTAAAACTTCAAAAAAGTCTCGAGTTCAAAAATCCAGCCCTGATTACATCAAGTTTTCCTTTTTTTATACAAAAAGGTCTACAACCAAAATTGGTTGGAAATTCTATCTTTCAACCTTTAATTTACATCAATAAAACCAACCATTACAAAATAAGATAATACTCATCGAAAATAGAATGATTCCCTAAATTTTAGTTGACTTTTTCGAAGTTGTTGGAACCAACTATTCGTTGATGAGTTGAAGGAGGAGTTGCCAGGTCTCATTTGATGGGTAATGAAATGAAATCATTTTTGTGAATGCAATATCCAATTATGTGTACTTTTCATACGTGGAGTAACAACAAACAACTCTTTTACTTGACATAAAACATAAAAAACATCAATCAACATGTCCATAATATGTTGCCCACTTAACATATATGATATTTTCTTGAACTTTTTATCATCTCCTCCGAACTTGAAAAGATTTTACATGTATATTTCAAAAGGAATAAATTTACCCTTTTCACCCCAGACAGTTGGTAAACCCATATTTACCAATTTGTCAAATCTATTATTGAAAGTATCTACATTATTTCTCAACATTATGAATTTGTTTTGAGTCTGTTGAATGGAATTTCTTTGGGTAAAGACCCTTTCAATATCCAAAGTTGTCTAAGTTCTATTATTGATTCCCTTTGACATCAAGACATCTCTGGAATGAGTATTTAGGAACTTGATCATTCGACCAACTATTTTAGGACAATTTCCCAAATCCAGAAAATCTTGTTGCACAGTTTTTTTAGCTTCATTGATTAATGTCTTTTCCTCATATACCACTTTGAAGCATTCCCATATTTTACCTATTTATATAATAATATGATCCCAGATCATATGTCTTTCTCCAATTAGATATGCTTTACCAACCTTTTCATGCTTTAGATGCTCATTTTCTACCTTTAGATTGGATTTTATCTTTTGATATTCACTGATAACTTTATCTTTGTCTTTGGCATGATCTTGTAAAGTCTCAATTGTTTTATTCAGTTTCTCAATATCAACTCCTTTTTGGTTAATGGCTAACAAAGATTTGGATAGTTCAGTTGAAAAAACTATTGACAGAGATGATGAATTTCCTCCCTTTAAGAGTTCAATTTGTCTTTCATATTTTTCCAATTGGTCTTTCATATAATACATTTGCTCGACCAATGTATCTTTCTCCTGTTGCATAGCTTGTAACTCATGTGTTTGCACATGATCTACACTGGGGATTTTGAGTTTTTTCTTTAACACTTGAATTTTTGTGTCCCTTGTGGCAATTAAAGCTTGCACAGACGTTGTATCCTTTGGATATGCTCCCAGGTTTATCACCCATTGTTCTAGCTCTTTAATCTTTTTCATTTTGATTTCATTTGTTATTTTTTCATACTTTAGCTGACTAGTAAGATTATCCTTCATGACTTGCAATTTCTTCATTCCTAAAGTAGTTGTTATGATATCTATGTTAATCATTTCTTATGTCTACCTATGAAGTCCATGTTTTCAATGGGATGTAGAGCCTTCAGATCAAAAGTGATGTTGGTCCTTTTATTTCTCCATGTCTCTAATACCACCATATTTAATTTCCCCTTTTCAAAATCCATAGCAAAAAGCATTATGGTATGTGAAGTTTCAGGATCATACATTTGAGAAAAAGCATCATGCTTGATTTATACCTCTTTCTCTTTAATTTCCACAAACCTCTTGAAAGGTTCACTATCAATTTTCATAGGTTGAACATCTGATTGACTAGATAATTGTTCTTTGAGTGTTACACCACCTCAGTGGTCACTATTTTCCCTATTTTGGAAGACTTTACTTCAGGCTGCAGGTCCATATCTTCTTCTTTTGTTAATCCTCCTATTTTCCTTTTTTTTGCAACACTAGACTTTGAATTTGTCACTGATTGTTATGACCCTGACATCTTCCTTCTATATGTCTTTTGAAAATGTAAAGGGGATGGTGTAACTGAAATGGAAGTTTGTTGTGATACTTGTTTGGCCAGTTGTGTTGGAACTTCTTGTTGTTGTTGTTCCGACAATATTTTCTACACATCCTCCCAGCTTTCAAGATTTGCTAGCTTCTCAATATCTGACTTTGATTGATGTGGATAAGGAAATAAATCATATGTCTTCCTTATGGTTGTGATTATGCCATGAGGATCATAATTCCAAGATTTTGTAAGCTCAAGACCCATTTCTTTTAGAAATTCCTTTACTTCCTGCAATGTTGACTTATCTTTGACAATAAAAGGGCCTACTTCTTTCTTCAATTTGAAAGAATTTTTCTTCTTGTTAGCCAATAAATTAACTTGATCAGAATTTAAACATTGTCTAATATATTCTAATGAGAAGACTCTCAAGGTAAGGAACCTAGGAAGTATATAAGGTTGTAGTTCATACCCATATAACTTGATCGCAGTATGATTTTAAACTAAAAATCAGTCACATGTTCTCTTATCTTGGCTTAACTGCAACATTCTATGAATTTCTGGGAAAATTCTAGAAGGGGATTGGCAATAGATGGTTTCATAGGCTTGAGATATGAACAGATTCGCAAAGTCATAAAACTGAGGATCTTGTACTTTCTTTCTAATAATTAAATTACAGTGAATGACTGAGTTTGGGTTACCCATGCATCCTCCACTTGTTACTGTAGGTGTTAAAATCTTAAAGATTGAGAATACATAAATAAGTGGGCTAAGTGAGACTAATATGTAAAGTAATGGGTATTATGAAATTCCATCAGTTGAATATGTATGTTATTGGCTAGGAATATAGAATAATCAAACTTGGTTAATGGCTTAAGGGTAGTAGGGAAAATTGAAGCCATAACACCAAGAATATATGAATCAATGGTTTCATCACTGTCATACCCTAAGATGGAGGCTATCATGGAAATTATCTATCTGGTTATCTGAGGAAAAAGATCACTCTGAATGTTGATGTCATTTGACGGTGGACTCAAGTCTCTGCATAAATATGCCTACAACAAAGAAATCATATCGTGTGAATTCAAAGTTAAATATTGGTTATTAAGCTTCGTTATGTTTATCTCTTCAACATCGGGATCTGCAAATAATTCCATCTTGTTGAGGATTGATTGTGAATCAATAGTACAAATAACAGAACCATCCTTACTAACAATATCTCTTTCACTCAAGGTATAGGATGTAGCACACCAGGAATGAAATTCGGGGAAATTGTAAACTTGGGGAATGACAAATTTAGCCAGGTTGGGCTCCTAGACATGGTAATGATCGATGAACTTACTAAAGTTCTGTAAAGAAGTCGTGTGAAGATCTAGAATATCAAAGGAAATATTTGGATCAAAGGAATCTTTATAACTATCGAGCAATCCTTTATTTTCTACGTTAATTAGGGATTTATTCTTACTTAACAGGATGGTTTGTTCATAATCCATACTAAATATGGATAAAAATAGGATAAGAATTCATAGAAATTACTGGATCAAAAGATGGATGGTGATCCAGGTGGATATTGGTGGCCACCCGCCTATTCCACTTGGACCCCCACCATTGTTTCTTTCAGTTTTTCAGTTTCCTTAATTGTAGCACAATTTACTATTTTTGGTAGTTTTTTGGGTCCCGAACTTCCGGAGCCGTTTTGAGGCCCTAAACGACGTTTTTTGGGCATGGTCCGATACAATTTTTTTCTCATAATGTGTTTTGCCAACTATGGTAGTCCTCAGATAGATATTTCTAACAATGTATCATATGCGTCAAACGAAGATAGTATGTCAAAGTTACGACCCCGAGAAATTGATGTACCAATTTACCCCGACGGGGCCCATATTCTGGCGTTTCATCTCCTAGGGTTGGGTTTTTTGGATGTTTAGGCTTTCCATTGTTTCTAAATAATAGATAGGCCTTCAAGCCTCATTGAACACAAATTTCAAAGGCCTATAGTCGTCACATCTCTTCTCAGAGATAAGCTACCAGCGCCCTAGCTAGCTTATTTCTACTCTGTCTATAAACAAATTTCAGTTCTTTAATATTAAGGAAATGAAGTGTTATTTCCATTGCATTTTTGTATTCATGGTTATTTGTGCATTTTGTTGTGTTCCTGCATAAATCTGGATCATTGGTATCAAAGTGGTCTTCTCTTTCTCGATCCTTCTTTGCATGTCCCTAACGAGGTTGGGGTATTAGTAGTTATTGATCAATCTAGTTGAACCTTTGCAAGATCAGCCTCGCAAACCCCGACGACCGCCCATGGGGGATGAAAAGAAAGATGAGGGAGCAGGAGATCCTATCAAAATATTGCTCAAGGAGGCCCTTGAAAAACAAAGGAATGTGATGATGGATAACTTGGCCCAGATCCTTCAACGATTTCCCACTGGCAGCCCATCTTCATCCAACAACCACTTTGGAGGCGCAACCCCTTTTAAGGTACAAGTAAACTTTGACATTCCCATATTCAATGGTCAAATAGATGCAGACGTCATAGATAGATGGTTGAATCTATTAGAAGGATATTTATCGGTTCACGACTTTTTTGACCGAGAGAATATTAATTTTTCACTGCTCAAAGTCGGCCCCCATGTCAAGGATTGGTGTGAAACCTACTGTGAGAAAAAGGACGAGGAGGAACCCTCCACAGTCTCGATCGTACCCACTTGGAATTATTTTTGAGACGCCAACAAGGAACAATATTATCCCGTGGGGAGTTATGCGTACAAGTACATACAATGGAATACGCTGCGACAAAAAAGGGATCAAGATGTGCATGAGTTGATGAATCTATTCCATACCGTGCACACAAAGTTGGGTATCAAAGATTCAGAGAAAAATTTGGTGTTGAAGTACTGAAATTGTCTACACAAATACATTCAAGAGTAAATGGAGTTCTTCGACATCTCCTTACTTGGTATGACATACGGTTATGTTGCCAAGATTGAGCATAAATTCAAACAGAAGAAGTGAGACTTTGGATCTACAAATCAAAAGCAAGCGAAAGGTTCCCCCAAACCGCAGAACAAAGGACAAAGCCAAGGCATGGAAGTTCAAGAAAACCTTCCAAAACCATAAGCAAAGAACAACACCGCGAAGCCGAAGAAGGACATGAGAAAGTGGTGTGAGTTCCATAAGAGCTCCACTCATAACACAAGTGAGTGTCAGGTCAAACAGTCACCGGTGGCCGAGATGAGGGCTTCTGAATCAGATGTATTATCTGACACTGAATCAGAACCCAAGAAGGGGAATGACAGAGGGAAGAAGATTATCAATGTGGAGCCCAATGCCACCGTTTCCACCATGAATATCCAAAAGAGAGAATCGGAATATCCATAGGAGGATGAGCGTCTCTTCCACTCATAGATGTGGGTAAAGGGTTCCCCGCTATAGTTCATCATCGACAGCGGAAGCCAAAAGAACCTCATTTTAGAAGAGGTCGTGAAGCATTTGAGCTTGCCTATCACAGCACACCCACAGTCATACACCATCGAGTGGCTTCACCAAGGATGGGATCTCTGCATCAACCAGCAATGTCGCCTTCTCTACAGCATCAAGCCCTTCACCGATGAGGTATTATGTGACATTGCTCCTCTTGATGTTTGTGATGTATTATTAGGCCAACCATACTTGTGGAAGTGACATGTTGTGTATCAGTCCTGGCCTCGTACTGTTATTTTTACTTTGGGAAATAAGTTTTACAGGATAGTAGAGGTACCACCACCTATCGCTATATCTTTGGTTACTTTAAAACAATGCAGTAAGCTCATTTCCAAAACTAAGAAATTTGTTTTCTTGATGATCCGCCCTCAGGGAAAGAAGAAGACTGTGGCCATGACCTCCAGACAGGGCTCCTCTGCACGACAACAACGAATGTACAAGGTCATGGAGGAGTAACGGGACATCTTCACCTCACCCGTAGGGGTTCCTCTGCACTGTTAGGTCAAGCACCACATCGATCTGACCCCAGGTGTGTCATTGCCCAATGGACCAATATATCGACGCTCTATTCTGGAGAATGATGAAATCAAGTGAAAGATTTAGGAGTTGCTACAGAAAGGTCACATCTGGCCAAGTTCATCACCTTGTGGAGCCTGATTGTGTTGGCGCAAAAGAAGGATGGGACTTGGAGACTTTGTATTGAATATCGGGCGTTGAACAAGATCACCGTCCGAAATAGGTACCTAATCCCATGGATTGATGACCTTTTGGACCAACTCAAAGGGGAAAAATATTTCAACAAGATCGATTTGAATTCTAGATATCACCAGGTACCAATCGAACCATCCAATGTGTGGAAGACTGCCTTCAAAACCAAGGAGGGACTTTTTTAATAGTTGGTCATGCCTTTCGGGTTGATGAATGCTCCCGCAAACTTCATGAGGATGATGGATGACATATTGCGGGTAGTCACCAACTCATTTGTAGTAGTGTACTTGGATGACATCCTGATCTTCAGCTAGACTTGGGAAGAGCACCTTCACCACATCCGACAAGTCCTCCAAACACTGTGGAAACACAATTCGTCTGCCAATTTGGAGAATTTCACTTTTGGCATGACCCAAGTTAAGTATCTGGGATAGATTATTGATAAGTGTGGGGTGCAAGTGGATCCAACCAATATCCAATTCATCTAGGATTGGCCAACCCCGACCACTCTAACAGAGCTTCGCAGCTTTCTAGGTCTTGCTAATTTCTACCGTAAGTTCATGTTGGGATTCTCTCATATCACTTGGCCCTTAATTCAAGTCACCAAGGGAGGAGCGAAAGAAAAATTATTTTGGTCAGAATCTCAACAGAAGTTGTTTGCAGAATTGAAACATCGCCTTGGTTGCGCCCAAGTGCTCACATTACCAAACTTGCAACAACCATTTGAGATCGAAATAGATGCCTCTGACTATGCTATCAGGGCAGTTCTTACTCAATAGAGGCATCTAGTGGCATATCACAATGCGACATTGTCCAAAACAGTCCAAAAGTAACCCACTTATGACAAAGAAATGTATTCCATTATGCAGCCTTGCCAACAGTGGAATCATTACATTTTGGGGAAGGAAACGATCATCCACAAAGACCACTGACCCCTACAATTCATATAGACACAAAGGAAGTTGCAGAACGATCACCATCAGAAATGGTCTACATATCTGCAACAGTTTCATTTGAAAATCAAGTACAAGAAGGGAAGCAACAATAATGTTGCAGATTGCCTCAATCGACCACCGATCGTGGCAATAACCACTGTGCTCAACTCTTGTGGGAACGAGACTTCAGATTGGCTGCTTCTCTACAAGAGCAATCCAGATTTCGGCCACACATACAAGATGCTCTTGGAGGGTAACCGAGTTCCAAATTTTCACCTCCAGGATGCACTACTATGTCACCTAGGACACCTTTGTGTTCCTTCAAGCGAGCGTTCCAAATGATTTGGGAAGCACACTATAGTCGGGTCGTTGGGAATTTTGGGGTCGAGAAAACAGTGTCAGTACTGCAAAAGTATTTCTATTGGCCAAACCTTCGACAGGATGTCGGGAAGTACATCGGATCCTGCACTACCTGTGACATTGCCAAACCGACCATTAAGAATCAAGGCCTCTATACTTCGTTGCCTACCCCTAGTCAACCTTGGGAATCCATCTCCATGGATTACATGTTGGGATTTCCTTCTACTAAGAATGGCAACGACTATGTTTTCGTGGTCGTCGAAAGATTCTCGAAGATGGCCATTATGGAAGCCTGTAAAAAGAATATTACAATAGAATCCACTATTGAACTCTTCTTTGAATGAGTGTGGGTACACTTTGGTATCCCACAGTGTATCATCTTAGATCGGGACAACAGGTTCCTCAATACATTTTGGTCTAGCCTCTAGTCAATGATGGACACCAATCTCACCAAGCGCACAGCTTTCCATCCCCAAACTGATGGCCAGATAGAGGTCATCAAGAGGATGATCGTACACATTTTGCTCATGTACAACACAAAGTATCCACACACATGGGATGAGAGTCTCCCCTATGTACAACATAGCTATAACCAGGCCCTCCACAGCTCAACCGACCACAGGGCCTTTCAAGTGGGCTTGGGATTCCAGCCATTATTTCCCATTCATGTAGCCATACCATTTGTAGCTACACAGGTTGATTCTACTCATGTTCAGTTTTTCAGTTTCCTTAATTGTAGCACAATTTACTATTTTTGACAGTTTTTCGAGTCCTAAACTTCTGGAGTTGTTTTGAGGCCCTAAACAACATATTTTGGGCATGGTCAGGTTGAAAATATTACTTAGCATGTTTTCTTCCAACTATGGTATTCCTCAGATAGATATTTCTAATGATGTATCATATGCGTCAAACAAAGATAGTATGCCAAAGTTACGACCTCGGGAAATTGATGTACCAATTTACCCCAATGGGGCCCATATTCTAGTGTTTCATCTCCCAAGGTTAGGTTTTTTGGATGTTTAGGGTTTCCATTGTTTCTCAATAATAGATAAGCCTTCGAGTCTCATTGAACACAGATTTCAGAGGCATGTAGCCGCCACATCTCTTCTCATAGATAAGCTACCAACACCTTAGCTAGTTTATTTCTATTATGTCTATAAATAAATTCCAGTTCTTTGATATTAATGAAATGAAGTGTTATTTCCATTGCATATTTGTATTCATGGATATTTGTGTATTATGTTGCATTCCTGCATAAATTCGGATCAATGGTATCAGAGCGGTTTTCTATTTCTTGATCCTTCTTTGCATGTCCCCAATGAGTTCGGAGTATGAGTTAGGGCTCGATCTAGTTGAACCTTTGCAAGATCAACCTCGCAAACCCCGACAGCCACCCATGGGGGACAAAAAGAAAGATGAGAGAGCAGGAGATCCTATCAAAATATTGCTCGAGGAGGCCCTTGAAAAACAAAGGAACGTGATGATGGATAACTTGGCCGAGATTCTTCAACGATTTCCCACTGGTGGTGCATCTGCATCCAACAGCCACTCTGGAGGCACAACCCCTTTTAAGGTACAAGTAAACTTTGACATTACCATATTTGATGGTCAAATAGATGCATACATCATAGATAGATGGTTAAATCTATTAGAAGGATATTTCTCAGTTCATGACTTTTCTGACCAGGAGAATATTATTTTTTCACTGCTCAAAGTCACCCCCCATGTTAAGGACTGGTGGGAAACCTACTATGAGAAAAAGGACAAGGAGGAACCCTCCCTTTTCTCGGTCGTACCCACCTGGAATTCTTTCTGAGACGCCATCAAGGAACAATATTATCCCATGGGGAGATATGAGGACAAGTACATACAATGGACTACGTTGCGGCAGCAAAGGGATCAAGATGTGCATGCACTGACAAATCTATTCCATACCCTACGCACAAAGTTGTGTATCAAAGATTCAGAGAAAAATTTGGTGTTGAAGTACCCCAGTTGTCTACACATATACATTCAGGATGAAATGGAGTTCCTCGACATCTCCTCACTTGGTACAGCATACCAGTATGCTGCCAAGATTGAGATGAAATTCAAACAGAAGAAGAGAGACTTTGGATCTGCAAAACAAAAGCAAGCGAAAGGTTCCCCCAAACTGCAGAACAAAGGACAAATCCAAGGCATGGAAGCTCAAGACAACCTACCAAAACTACAAGCAAATAACAACATTGTGAAGCCGAAGAAGTACACGAGAAAGTGGTGTGAGTTCCATCACAGATCCACTCGCAACACAAGTGAGTGTCAGGTCAAACAGTCACTGGTGGCTGAGATGGGGGCTTTTGAATCAGATGTATGCTCTGACACTGAATCAGAACCCAAGAATGGGAATGATAAAGGGAAGCAGATTATCAATGCGAATCCCAACACCATTGTTTCTACCACGAAGATCCAAAACGAAGAATTGGAAGATCCATAGGAGAAGGAGCATCTCTTCCATGCCCAGATGTGGGTAAAGGGTTCCCCACTACATTTCATTGTCGACGGCGGGAGCCAAAAGAAACTCATTTCATCAAAGGTCGTGAAGTGGTTGGGCTTACCGACCACAACACGCTCACAGCCATACAACATTGGGTGGCTTCACCAAGGATGAGATCTCTGTGTCAGCCAACAATGTCTCCTTCTCTACAACATCAATCCCTTCACCGATGAGGTATTATGTGGAATTGCTCCTCTTGATGTTTGTGATGTATTATTAGGCCAACCATACTTGTGAAAGCGACATGTTTTATATGAGTCTCGACCTGACATTATTATTGTTACTTTGGGAAATAAGTTGTACAAGATACCAGAGGTACCACCGCTTGTCACTATCTCTTTGGTTATTACAAAACAATACAGTAAGCTCATTTCCAAAATCGGGAAATTTGTTTTCCTAATGATCTGCTCTTAGGGAAAGAAGAATATTGTGGCCACAACCTCCAGACAAGGATCCTCTGCATGACAAAAACAAATGGAAAAGGTCATGCAGGAGTACTGGGACATCTTCACCTCACCCGCGGGGGTGCCTTTGCACTGTCAGTTCAAGCACCCCAATCGATCTGACCCCAAGTGTGTTGTTGCCTAATGGACTAATCTATCGGCACTTTGTTCTAGAGAAAAATGAAATCAAGTGAAAGATTAAGGATCTGTTGCATAAAGGTCACATCCGTCCAAGTTCATCACCCTATGGGAGCCCGATCATGTTTGTGGAGAAGAAGGATGGGACTTGGAGACTCTATATTGACTATCGGGTGCTAAACAAGATCAGCGTCCGAAATAGGTACCCAATCCCACGGATTGATGACCTTATGGACCAACTCAAAGGGGAGAAATATTTCAGCAAGATCGACTTGAATTCCAGGTATCACCAGGTACCAATCGAACCGCCAGATGTGTGGAATACTACCTTCAAATCCAAGGAGGGACTTTTCGAATGGTTGGTCATTCCTTTCGGGTTGACAAATGCTCCCACAACCTTCATGAGGATGATGGAAGACATCTTGCGGCCATTCACCAACTCATTTGTAGTAGTGTACTTGGATGACATCCTGATCTTCAGTTAGACTTGGGAAGAGCACCTCCACCACATCCAACAGGTCCTCCAAACACTGCGGAAACACAAGTTGTGTGCCAATTTGGAGAAGTGCACTTTTGGCATGACCCAGATTCAGTATCTGGGATACATCATTGATGAGCGTGGGGTGCATGTGGATCCAACCAAGATCCAAGTCATCCAGGATTGGCCAGCCCCGAAACTCTGACAAAGCTTCGCATCTTTTTGGGTCTTGCTAATTTCTACCGCAGGTTCGTGTTGGGATTCTCTCATATCACTTGGCCCTTAAGTCAAGTCACCAAGGGAGGAGTGAAAGCAAAATTATTTTGGTTGGAATCTCAATAGAATGTGTTCGCAGAATTGAAACATTGTTTATGTTGTGCCCCAGTGCTCACATTACCAGACTTGCAACAACCATTTGAGATCAAGATAGATGCCTCTAACTATGCTATTGGGGTAGTTCTTACTCAACAGGGGCATCCAGTAGAATATCACAATGCGACACTGTCCAAAACAGTCTGAAAGTATCCCACTTATGACAAAGAAATGTATTCCATTGTGCAAGCTTGTCGACAGTGGAAGCATTACTTTTGGGGAAGGAAATGATCATCCACATAGACCACCGACCCCTGCAGTTCATATAGACACAAGGGAAGTTGCAAAATGATCGCCATCATAAGTGGTCCACAAATATACAATAGTTCCATTTGAACATCAAGTACAAAAAGGGAAGCACTAATAATGTTGCATAATGTCTCAGTCGACCACCAATTGTGGCAATAATCACCATGCTCAACTCTTGTGGGCAAAAGACTTCAGATTGGTCACTTCTCTACAAGAGAGATCCAAATTTCGGCCACACATACAAGACGCTCTTGGAGGGTAACCGAGTTCCAAATTTTCACCTCCAGGATGCACTACTATGTCACTTGGGACACCTTTGTGTTCCTTCAAGCGAGCGTGCCAAGATGATTTGGGGAGCGCACTATAGTCGGGTCGTTGGGAATTTTGGGGTCGAGAAAATAGTGGCAGTACTGGAAAAGTATTTCTATTGGCCAAAACTTCGAGAGGATGTCAGGAAGTACATTAGATCTTGCACTACCTGCGCCATTGTCAAACCGACCATTAAGAAGCAAGGCCTCTATACTCCACTTCCTACCCCTAGTCGACCTTGGGAATCCATCTCCATGAATTACATGTTGGGCCTTCTTTCTACTAAGAATGGAAATGACTGTGTTTTCATGGTCGTCGACGGATTCTCGAAGATGGCCATTATGGTGGCCTGTAAGAAGAATATCACAGCAGAAGCCACTTCTAAACTCTTCTTTGAACAAGTGTGGGTACACTTTGGGATCCCACGGTCTATCATCTCAGATCGGGACAACAGGTTCCTCAGTACATTTTGGTCCAGCCTCTGGTCAATGCTGGACACTAAGCTCACCAAGTCCACATCTTCCCATCCCCAAACTGATGTCTAGATAGAGGTCGTCAAGAGGATGATCATACACATTTTGAGCATGTACAACTAAAATCATCCACACACATGGGATGAGAGACTCCCCTATGTACAACATATATTTAACCAGGCCCTCCACAGCTCAACCGACCATAGCCCCTTTCAGGTAGGCTTGGGATTCCAACCACTATGTCCCATTGACATAGCCATACCATTTTCAGCTACTCAGGCTAATTCGTCTCATGTCCAGTCTGAATCTACCAAGGTGAAAAACTTCATTGAGTGCATTCAACACATTCACCAACAGGTTCATGACATATTGGACAGAGCCAATGCTAAGTACAAGCAGTGGCATGATCAACATCGGGTGCAACACAACTTCTAGGTGGGCAACAAAGTGTGGCTACATTTGTAGAAGGAGCACCTCGTTGGACACCACCGCAAGCTTCGCCCACTCCGATATGGGCCATACACCATCACCAAGGCTATAGGGGACAATGCCTTCGAGCTCAGTATCCCACCATTCCTTGATCTACACCCAATGTTCAATGTGGACCACCTTCGGGCTTACTTTCCACCTCTACTGGGCATATCTGACATGGCAGAACAACTCACACCAACAGAGTTAAACCTAGACTGCATGGAACAAGCCACAACTGATCATATTGTGGACACACAAATCAAGAACACCCGCCAACAAAGGATCCAGCTATATCGAGTTGTCAAAATAGGCCAACTCCTTCACCAAGGCAAGTGGCTCACCAAGGACCAAGTTCAGAAGAAGTTTCCTCATCTCATGGAGGAACTCAATGCAGTGGGGACCATTGCTTCCTAAGGGGGTAGGAATGATCCAGGTGGATATGGGTGGCCACCCACCTATTCCACTTGGACCCCCACCATTTTTTCTTTCAGTCTTTCAGTTTCCTTAATTATAGCACAATTTACTATTTTTGACAATTTTTCGTGTCCTGAACTTCCGAAGCCGTTTTGAGGCCCTAAATGACGTTTTTGGGGCATGATTAGGTTGAAAATTTTATTCTTGATATTTTTTTCCAACTATGGTAGTCCTTGGATAGATATTTCTAACGATGTATCATATGCATCAAACAGAGATAGTATACCAAAGTTACGACCCCGAGAAATTGATGTACCAATTTAACCGAACCGGGCCCATATTCTGGTGTTTCATCTCCTAGGGTTAGGTTTTTTGGTTGTTTAGGGTTTCCATTGTTTCTCAATGATAGATAATCCTTTCAGCCTCATTGAACACAAAGTTCAAAGGCCTGTAACCACCACATATCTTCTCAGAGATAAGCTACCAACGTTGTAATACCCAAAGTGTTAGATCATGTTGTCATTGATGCCAATGGTTTGATTGATTGATATCAAGTGATTGATTGATTGATGATTGGTGTAATATAATATGTATTGTCCTTGATGAGAATGCATAGATGAAGATGGATCAATGAGTTGTCATTGATACATTATGAAGATGGATCAATGTGGTTTCATTGGTATATGATGCATTGTTGGAAAAATGTATAGATGACTCATTATTGTCTTATCGTGATTGATAAGGTGCACAAATGGATGAACTCCAAAGTGGTCCTCTTATGGTGAAATCCCTCACGGGAAGACGCTTTGCAGATTGAGTTATCCTAGAAGAATGGTTGGAGGACCCATGCTCTCATTATTGTCTTATCATGATTGATAAGGTGCACAAATGGATGAACTCCAAAGTGGT
>ML801236.1:198373-214200 GCA_009831015.1 Picea engelmannii | reverse complement strand
TATTCATTACAGGTACAAAGTTATGATTATTTCAAGTTGGGGTTGTTGACTAATCCAAAACTAGTCATGGTTGAGACAAGCAGTTGATGAGTTGGTACATACATGAGGTGTATAGTTGATGATGTTGGTATATATTGATGAGTCATTTTTTATGAGTGTTTGATACATGATTGGTATATACTTGGTACATGTTCGGATGCACTTGTTTATGGTATAGGTTGATTATAGGTTGTTTGGCATAGGTTGGTGCATGGTTGATGCACTTGTTTATGTTGACAGATTGATATCTGTTGAGGATTGTTGCCTCATCTCAATTGGTGCTGAGAATGTAATTTGATTCTTTCATATAGAGTTGGTTCTCTTGTAGAGTTGTACTATATTCAGTTGTTGCTGAAAAACCCCCAGATTGAAGTCCATAATAAAAAGAAAAATCGTACATACATCTTGTGTTCTTTGTCTTCCTTGTGGAGATGATTTGTTGATGATATGTTGTTGATATATATCTTTGATATGTATTCACATATAACTGATTATAAATGACAACAATGAGTAATGAGCAAATGTTGAATGTTAACTAAGGAGTTTTTGTGTAAGAGGAAAGTTTTTGGAAAAAGATCCCCACACTCATTCACCCCCCCCCCCCTTTCTAAGTGTGGTAGGTGTGTCCAACACAAAGGACATGCCCCGGTTGTATTTATGAATTGTAAACATGTTTTGTAGGCTGGTGAGCCGAGTGTTGTAATAAGCTAGGAGGCTTATGTGATGATTACGCCAGAGAGCCTAGGATGCAAGGCCAGGAGCCTATTTTGTATATGTAATTATGCAAAATCATTAATAAAATTTAAACATCGATGTTTGTAGACTGGCCACAAACAAAGAGTGATGGGGGACTAAGCTTCCACAAGGTTGGGTAAGGGAGGAGGCTAAGTGTTTGGGCCTAGGGGCTAAGCTAGGGGGATTACCTCTAAAGGGGACAATAATTTATTAGTATTTCCTAAAAGGCTAAGGTGGTCAATTGACCAAGTGTTGTCCTAAGTTCCTGGAAAAGGAACGTATGATAAGTGGAGTGCATGTGGTTGCAGGAAGACAGGTGTTGACCTGGGCGCATGCAATTATAGTTGGGAAATTCATCACTGTTAGGGGGTTCACTTTCGATTCTCCATCCTCTATCTAACCGTGAACCGGGGGCATCCATCACGGATCTCTGGAACCAGTAACCCGTGAGTCAAATCGTGTTGGGGGTATATCCATTCTTCCATCTAGATTCTAAACCCGAAACCTCCATGATCGACCTCTACATTGTTTCCTGGTCACGTACCCTGAAACCTGTGGGAAAACCGAAGGACTGATCCGTGTCTTCGGGGAAATCCGAGTATCTCGTATTTGTCTGTGTCGTGTGGTGTCATAACTGTGGGTTGTTGTAGCCACGCAATTCCTAGACTGAGTGTGGCTTGTTGCCTTCTTCTTTCCTGAGTTGTATTGACCAGTGGTTGTTGTCCTCACCTTGCGGGAATTGAGTAGAAAATGGTTGAAGAAGTGGGTTGTCAGGCCATGGTTGAAGAGGCAGTTTGTAAGGCTTGTAAGCATCTCTCTCCAGGTGAGAGAGTTTATTGGGAAGTGGTTTTCTCTTAAAGAGATTCCAACACTAGCTATGGAGCTCTGAGAATTCTGGTTCGGCCTGTTGTTGAAGCCCAAGGAAAGGGAGGTGAATCATCCGATGGACTGTGTGACCGTGAAGGTGTATACTCCTAGGGTGGGACAGGCATGTAGGGAATGAGATTTTGTGATTAGTGGGCATAAGAAGGCTCTTGGAGAGAATCCTTCTAGTTGCAATGTGAAGTTTCCTGTAACCTCAGCCCAATCTAGGATTCCCTTGCCCTGGGTGGAGCTTAGTCCCAACTCGGGGGTGAACCACTGTTGAGTGTGATGAGTAGCATGGTCTATGGCTGGGAGGTTCATGGAAGGTCTGCACGTAGTTAGTGGTCTTCTAATAAAATATAAGTACCGCTTTTATGTTCATTTACATGTTGTGTAATGGTACATATGTTGCAATTGATGAGTATTTCCTGTGTATATTGTATATGTTGCATGTGTAGGCTTACTATTATTTCTGCATTATTATGTTATATATATGTAGAATAGGCATTCTATGTTTATATGGATGTGTATGTTTTTCCACAAGTATCCCTGTGTGGCATAGCCAATAGTTAAGGCTGGAGTTGTCATAGATCAAAGTAGTGCAGCAGAGCTGCAGGGGTAGCATTACTCAACCTGTTACTGGCTGGGGATGTTACAAATTGGTATCAGAGCCAAGGTTTTCAACATTGATCCTGGATGGGCCATGTTAGTGGAAAATGAAGAAAAAAATTTGAAAGAATTGTTGTCGAAGTAGACAAAATTTGAGTTCAGAGCCAAGGTTGTAATGTTGAACCTGGATGGGCTGGATAAGTGGTCATTGGACCCGAAGTTTCAGGTGGAAAGTGTGTCTGGAGGAACCGATTTCGAACCTTAGAATGTTGCTTGAGTTCCAAGAGGTTACTTTGGACGTGTTATAAAGCTCAGGAGGTGTAGCGGCATTATAAAACCGCGACATACGTGGTATTTGGCCACAAAGAAAGAAATCACAACACTTGTGGTGTTGGGGTCACTGGATCTACGCACAAGTGGTTGTGAGTTGTTAGATCTCACGGCAGATCGTAATTTCGGAGTTCGGCGATCGGGAGAAGAGATATGTGTTGATGCACAAAATTTCAAAGCCCTGAAGTGTATCTACACCGTAGATCTAGGGAGGAGAGCTCAATCATTGGATCAAGCCAATATTAAAAGGTAAAATGCAGTAGTGAAGGGCGAAAGCTCCTGAAGAACTGAACTAGTGAGTCATGATGATGTCACTTAGATTGACATGGACACATGGATTGTGTGCCACGTATAAGTGGGTTCTGAACCCGTGGAATATTGAAATTCCATTTGGAACATGATGTGTGTCACCCATCTGAATGGGCCATGTATCAGCCACTAGTATTCCTCCATGTGGCATCCTATATGAGCAAGGTTAGTAGGGCTCAAGGTTACATAACATAGTTAAAGGATGGGGGACCCACAGTGGCGTTGATCACGATACATCAAGATCAATGGCCAAAAGGCATTGTGGGGACCCAAGTTGCACGGAAGTTAATTATCTGAGGAGGTCCCGCAATCCAAACCACAGTTTCACCAAGGGGTTACATGTCAACGTCAGAATAATTGTGGGATGAAAAGCGGGTTACTCCAAACCGCTACTGCATGCCCCCGCAATTGGAAAACGTAAGTGATGTAATGTAATGATGTCAACAAAGGTGATTGGGAATGTTCGAAGATTAACGGTTTGGGATGCGTGGATGTGAAATCCTCCAAAGTCTCAAAGCTTCAAAGTTATGGAACTCAAACGCCTGAGGTGCCATAGTAAGTGTTAGCCGTCGGATTCTGAGTAGACATGGACGGTTGATCCATCCTACTTCGCGACTTCGGTAATCTAGAACTTCAAGAGATTGTTGTGTGATGCTTTGAAATCTTCTGAATCCGAAGGCCCGAAGGGAAAAGTAAGCACCTAGTGATCTAGCGCTTGGTCATGACCCGTTATCACATGGATTGGGGACTGAGAGAAAGGGGCTAGTGCCTGAAAATTATTACAGAGCATAGAAGAGCTCGGAAAGAAAATGAAATCTGAACGTTTTCTTAAATCATATTGGTTTATGAATGTTGTGGGATTTGTTAAGGAATGATGGCCTGACAAATTCTGGTTAACTGCACATTGTGTTTGCAGAGTTCGGCGAGTGTCAGAAACAAATCGAATTTTAACAGAGTGTTTAAGAAACACTCACAGAGATAAAAGAAAAGTAGTTTTTCCTGCATATAGTGTGTTTATGTATTTGTGCTCATTACTGTTAGCACTAGAAGTCACCCTCATATTGCATCGAAGGTAAGCCCAGTACCCATCAGATGTTTTGGTAGATGTTGGTTTATATGGATGGAGGTCAATGGAAAAAACCCAGAATCTGAATTATATTCAACACAGAACTGGACAGGAAATGCACAGGGACATGAGGACCACATTAACTTCAGTCGGTGAATTGAGTTTCATAGTGAGCAGAGGGAAGACTTAGTGAGAGGAGTGAACGAGACCGCTCTGGGCATCAGGCCTTCCAGCAACTTGGAGAGGAAAAACTCAAACTCAAGGGAAATCTTGGGTTGAAGTTTCAGACACTGAAATATGATGCAAGCAACATAGTCACAGCTACAGAATAATCAAACCTCCATTATCCTGCAAGTGCGACAGCTCGACTATATCTTCCATGCCCGAGAAATCCAATGTAAGAGGAAAAAGATAACACATGGAACTGAATAAAACTAATCACGATATTGCTATAATCAAACCTACATTATAACAGCATAATGATCCTCGGTTGGATCATCCATACCCGAGTGTTTCAGCAAATATTTACAGAGAAATGAAAAGAAATAGGAAACTGACGTCTATTAACATGAAAGTCTCAAATCGATTACATAACCATAGAATAGCTCTGGCAGAACAAACATTATAGATGGGAACTATGCTCAACCAAAGACCATTACCAAATAATAAAACTCCATACATATACACAAAAATTGCATAAACAATAGCAGAGGCGTGCTCGAGCTTCCATGGCATTGCGTCTTCTCAGTCAGACGTGATCTAAGCTCTTCTAGCCCCTTTGTGTCTCTTCGGTCAAACTGCTCATGCAGATTTGCTATCAAACGCAACCTCAGACTGTCTAGGCTGACAGACTGCCTTCATGGTCAGGCTGTTCTAATTTTCCATTCATGGGGGAGATGATGTTTCAACCACCTCCCTGACTTTCATAACTGCTTCATCGGGATCTGGACAGGCCCAAGTCCACTTGGCACCTGGAAGACATGGCGGCCTCTTCTTTGCTACCTAGATCTTCGTTGGATGCTTGTAGGGGAAACAAGTGGGAAAACGTGGATGGAGCTAACGAGGACTGTCGAACTTAAGTTAAATCACATGAAGTGGGTTTTTTAATCCCCTTTCTTTGCATTTTGTCATCTAGAGGCAAAATCTAAGGAAAACATCCCCCTTACAAGGATATGTTTTAACATTAGGCTCCATGGGGGATAGAATCCTCCCTGTGAGGCTCTAAGATCTTCAGTAGTTCCAGGCACCTTGTGCATTGGGCTATGGAGTCAAGCTCAAAACACCTTGCTGAGGAATACAGGCCGGTAAGTAAAAAACAAAAAATAAACACACATGGGCTCCACATGAGCTTATTTATGTACAGTCCTAAACTAATTGACTATTACAGAGTGCTAGGTGAAAGCAAACTTCCACCATAGTCATTCAAGTATCTTCCTAACCAGAAGACCATTTATTCTTTCGATGATCAATAGCAAATAATGTAACCGTGACAGCAGAATGGTTACATCCTTCATCTTCTCTCCAAAGGCTGAAGTTGAGATAAAGTTGGACAGCTCCAAGACATGAAGGAAATGACACTCCATGTACTCGTTAACATGCTCATATAATGAATGGAAAAATCCGTTGGGCTTGTGACAGAAAACATGCTCTATCTTGCATCTGTTCACACTAGGCTAAATGTCTCTGGCAAGTGCAAATGGGCGAAAGTTTGATGCAGGCTGACTGATCCCAGGCGGTGATTGATCGCTGATAGGTTCTAAGTAGGCTATAAACCACACCTTCAGCTGCTCCTCTTCTTCTTCATGGCTCTCCTAAGGGTCAGATTCATAATCGTCATAAACAGGAACCGTGGGAAAGCTCTTCTCTTCAAACTGCTACTTGGTGTATTTTGCAGGTCCAGGGTGGTTGATTTCCTCACAATATTTTTCATTACTGAACAGAGGATAAGAATCTCCAGTATGTTCTTGGGAATCCTACAAATCCATCTCAGAATCTGATTCATAGTTGTCATACACAGGCTGGTTTCTCCTCGATTCATTAAAATGTGATGTATGGCATTGTTGCTCTTCATTTGAATACACCATTATTTCTTCATTTAAATCTGAGACAGCAGGCACATCAGGAGTAGAATGTAAGGCCTATACAATTATGAAATATTCAATACTATCATCATCTGTAAGGATGTCAAGAACATGTGTTTCAAGGACTGGAGAATCATATGTTCTTTGTTTAGCTTCCAACCTTTCTATTTTGGCAGAGAGAGATTTTACCAGTTCCATCAGCTCACCCAAATCATATGTGTCCCCCTCATGGTATGCATCCTTATAGATTTCATTAGAACCATCCATATCTTGATCACTGTCTTCATATTCCTCACAACAATTATGAGAAATAAACTCAGAGGAATAAAACTTTTGACAGTGCCTATTAAAGGCTGCATGAAATTCTCCCAGTGAGGAGATGCTAGCATGGGGTAAGGAGTGGTACCATTCATGAACATCCCCTGCTAACGAGAACATGAACATCTTCATTAATACATCCTTATGATGTATCTCCCACTGGTGCATGATTTCATGAAACTCACTGAGATGTTGAGCATGATTGTCCTCTTTATGCTCTCTAAATATGGGCAAATAATCACCCCATTCATCCATAGTAGGGACAACATTAAGAAAAATAGGAACAACAGAAAAATTGAAGGGAAAAAAACTTCGAGCTAAGATTTTGTCCATTTTGAACCAGTGGAGTCGCCAATTGATTCTTCAACCATGGAGTCGCCAGGTGAATGATGTGCAGAATGAGTGTGTCTGGTCTTTGTTCACCATCAAAGACCATATCTAATCATTGTGTTCTCCCAGGGAGCTTCAGGTGTAGCTAGAAGCAGTCACACTAGAATAGTGGAGTCGCCACAGTGGATTCGCTAAGTGCAAGCGCAATCTTCAAAGGTTATGATATTTGATGCACCTTCAAAATCAGAAGTTCGTTGTCGTTCTACCCAGGGAAAGGTCTTAAATTTGTTCCCCGTCAATGGAGCTAGAAATTTTAGCACTAAAAATCGCCCTCGGATTGCATCGAATGTAAGCCTAGTACCCATCATAGTTTTGGTGGATGTTGGTCTATATGGATGGAGGTCAATGGACAAAACTCAAAATTTGAATGATGTTCAACACAGAACTGGACAGGAAATGCACAGGGACATGAGGGACACATTAACTTCAGTCGGTGAATTGAGTTTAATGGTGAGCAGAGGGAAGACTTAGTGAGAGGAGTGAATGAGACCACTATGGGCATCAAGCCTTCTAGAAGCTCGGAGAGGAAAAACTCAAACTCAATGGCAATGTTGGGTTGAAGTTTCAGACACTGAAATATGATGCAAGCAGCATAGTCATAGCTACAAAATAATCAAAACTCCATTATCCTGTGACTACGACAGCTCAACTGGATCTTCCATGCTCGAGCCATCCAATGTAGGAGGGAAAAGATAACACAGGAAACTGAATAAAACTGATCACAATATTGCTATAATCAAACCTACATTATAACAACATAATGATCCTCGGCTAGATCATCCATACCTGAGTGTTTCAACAGAGCTTTATAGAGAAATGAAAAGAAACATGAAACTGACTTCTATTAACATGAAAGTCTCAAATCGATTACATAACCAGAGAACAACTCTGGCATAACAAACATTACTGATGGGAGCTCTGCTCGACCAAAGACCATTACCAAATAACATAACTCCATACATATACTCAAAAAATATGTAAACAACAGCAGAGGTGTGCTCGAGGTTCCATGGTGTTGCGTCTTCTCAATCAAATGTGATATAAGCTCTGTTGGCCCCTTTGTGTCTCTTCGGTCAAACTGCTCATGCAACTTTGTTGTCAGACGCAACCTCGGACTGTCTGGGCTGACAGAATGCCTTCACGGTCAGGTCGTTCTGATTTTCCATTCATGGGGGAGATGATGTTTCAACCACCTCCCCGGATTTCATAACTGCTTCATCGGGATATGGATAGGTGCAAGCCCACTTGGAACCTGGAAGACATGGTGGCCTCTCCTTTGCCGCCTGGAGCTTCATTGGATGCTTGCAAGGGAGATAGGCGGGCAGACGTGGATGGAGCTGACGAGGACTGGCAGACTTAGGATAAAGCACATGAAGTGGGTTTTGTAAGCCCCTTTCTTTGCATTTTTTCATCTAGAGGCCAAATCCAAGGAAAACATCCCCCTTACAAGGATATGTGTTAACAATTATTGTGTTTTTTATATGTTGTTCATGGTTTGAATGCGTAAACTGGTGAATTATTGAATAAGTTTCAATTGTTTCTCTTCTTTGAGTTTTCAAGTGGAAGGAGTGCACATTGTCTGCAAGGACTGCATTGACAGAGGTAATTTAACCTCAGAGAAGCTAAGGAGAGATATCGTTGAACCTTCATCAACAGAAGTGCAAGGAGTGCACAAGAAGAACTTTGTGTTGAGTTCAGACAGAGATAGAGTCACTGAGAACTCTGTAGGGCTCTGCCAGGTGGGCATCGAGTGAGTGAAAGTGTGCACAGAGGGAACTCTTTTTTGAGTTTAGGTAGAAGAGTATCAGAGGAAGATACTCACAGAGCTGTTGAACACTCTATAGAAAATGCTCAGCAAGGTGTGCTTTGAGTAGAAGGTTGTCAAGAGGGCACGGAGTTTTCCTTTGAAAGGAAATAGAAGGGTCGAGACCCTTAGGAGACTGAGTAATTCAAAAATCTCAAAAGAGATAACACAAGGAGCATGTGGGAGATAGACTCATTCTAAGTTCTAAAGCTCAGAAGAGATAACGCTTACGAGAGCGAAGACAAGATCCAAGGGGAGAAATCGTAGGAGAAAGGTCAAAGGTGAAAGCCTTTGAACACTGACAAAATCTTCCAAGGTGGAAGAAGTCAAAATCTCAGGAGGAGGAGCGATAGCAGCCATCAGATCGGTTGTGGGGAGGAGCCTGGACCGTTAGATCAACGTCCAACAGAACAAAGGAATCACTTTAAGAGTATAGTTTGAGATTTGAAATCGTCGAAGCTCGAATAGTCAAACCAGCTGGGAGCCGTTGATCTGAGTTGTGTAAATGTGTTGAACCTGCACAAAATAGATCTAGCTAAACAATAATACACACATTTGCAGAGATAATTAGAGAAAGAAGAAAAAGGAAAGAAAGAATAGAAGAATTCTCATTAACCGTTATTCCACACTCAAAAGAGTGAATAATTTACAATATATATAGGATAAATGAGTAACTAATGAGCCATAGTGGTGGTCTAGATTGATTTGGACAAACATCAACAGTTACAAGAGTAAATTGCCACCTAGTCTAGTCTCTCAGGAAATTACGGGAGTGAATTGCCACCTAGCTTAGTTAACTAGTCAACTAGTCTTCAGTTAACTGACTGAACAAAGAGTAGTGAGTTGGTGATGATCCCAATGTTGCATGGTGACAAAACCAATGCAACATCTAAACTCAACTCAACTAATCAAATTGAAGTGTCAACTGAAAGAGAATATTCTCCAAGTGGAATATTCTCCCCTAAAATATAGGAGACTGGATAATGACTAATTATGACAAATAAACAAGGAATAACCATAGGAAAAATAAATCCTAGGTGTGTGTGAAGTAACTCCAACACCCCCCCTGAACATCACTATGGTGAAAATAAAGAACGGGTTCCGACTATGAGGCCATGTTAGGTACCCAAATACAAAAGATACACTGAACTAAATGAGGAAAGAGGGAAAACCTCATGGGAACAAAACCCCCCCTCAAATTACAATGCATAAAATAAAAATGATAAGGAACAAAAGGCAGTTGCTAAGCAACCATGTCCTTCACTCCAAGAAGACCTCGCAACTGTGCAAGTTTGTGCTCTTTGAAGATTTTGTTGAAGATGTAGATGTCTACACGGATCTGATGAAGTATATGCACCATTAATATTTCCACACATATCCACTTTATCTTCTTGTAATGAATAATATCCAAATAAATTTTGGATGAAATTTTGAAAATCGTACGGCCGTTTCCGGAAAAACGATGAAATTTTGTTGATTTTGAAACTATCATAACTTCAGTTCCCGGACTCTGTTTTGGACGATTTGTTTTTTGAAATTGGATATTTTCTCGAGAGGAATTCAAATATCCTATTTGTTTCAACAAATTTTCTCACAAAATATCATAATGGCGTCTGATGTGCGCGGCTCTCTTTTTGTCTCCTGACATGCATGCATGGTGTATGCAAAAGTGTCTGCATGTGACTCCTAAGATGCATGCCATATATCTTCCACATGAATTTTAGAAAATAAATCTGAAATGGAGTAGACATCATTTTCAATTAATGGAATACAAATTTCTGCAAATACTTTTGTAGAAGGCTCTTCAAACTGAGATGATTTATCTTCCAGTGGCTTTTCTACATTCTCTATCTTGTCAACATTTTGCATGCATTCTTCCTTATTCCCAAAAAAAATCTCCAATCTGCTCCATAAATCATTTGGAGTGAATTCTTGTGAGTTATCATATACTTGATGGAGAATTTTGGGAGAAATAAAATAGATCACGAACTTCGAAGAATCGTACTCCGGTTTTTTGTGAAGTTGTGTTTCAGGATGTCCCAAAGCGCCAAAGCCCGAAACGTCTAAGGTTCATTGATCCGAAGGAAGGAACGTGGATCGTTGATCCGTGAGGAGACACGTGGAGGACGAAGAATCAATCTGGTGGACAGTCATTTATTTGAAATTGGACGCGTGGCGCCAGATCTGGAACTCCGGGTATGGAGAACTCCGGAGGAAAGTAGAGGGTGAAAGTGTCGAAGTCTTGAAGGAGATCTCAATCGTTGATCGAGGACGAGGTAGAAGGATTGTTGATCTGGTCTTGGTTATAAAGAGTTGAAGTCCCGAAGAGAATCAGGGTCATTTATTTGGAGAGGACACGTGGCAGAAGATGTGTCACTCCGAGGAAATTCACTCCGGAGATTTGTGTGTGTGGAGACATGAGAACTCCCGAAGATCGGAGAGTCGGAGTTCATCAGAACTGTTCGATTGTTGAGGACAGGTGTCATTAGACATTCCACTCCAGAAGATTGTCATACGGGGAAAAGAAGATAGTTGAGAGTTGAAACTTTTGAGGGCCGGAGAGCCATAATCAACCGTAGCCGTTGATTTGGAAGGGAGCTAGGTATCGACAGATCGTGCAGATATGGGATCGTGTGTGGGAGGAGGAAAGAAGGTAGAAAAGGGGAGATAGCTAGCAGTCGTTGATCACGGATCATCACCAAGGGATTGGAGATCGACGGACGAGCTGGATTGTGGGGCCAGAACTTGCTCGGATGTTAAAAATCTGAGAGTGAGACGCAATTTATACCACGGTTTTAACAAAGTGATGTGTGGCAGCTGGAGGTGAATTGTAGGGTGAAAAGTGGGTTGGCCTAAAACCACTCTTGTACACGCCCACAATCACAGTTTTCCATGAGGTCATAGCCCAATGTCATATGAAGGAAAGGGTTAATGAAAAGGGGCTAGTGCATGAAACTTGGAGTTTTGGAAGTGCACAGGAATAGCCTGTGGGCTTGTCAGGAACTACACACAGAAGGAAAGGGGACCTGTGTAAGATTAATATGGGTCTAGAAAAGGCCCGAAGATTCAATCTGACTTAGCATTTGGAAAGATCCTAGACCGGGAGGTCGTAGAACCCCGGGAAGAAGGGGGGGTTGCATCAGGAGCACAAGAAGATCTAGGAATTCGAGAATAATTGTAGACTTCTGGGATCAACAAGGAAAAGTTTTATAGGGAGAAAGAAGTTGCTACAATTTTTGTGGCAGCAAGTATGTTACAACTTGTTGGATTAGCCAGAGGAAAGAATGCTTGCATGTTTGCAAGTGTTGTTGGTGATGTTGTTGCATAAGAAGGGAATCAACAGAGAGCCGAAGTGTTGGTTATAATTTTGATAAAACAAGCATGAAAGCTTCTACTTCCATCAGACATTCAAGTAGTATAAAATTTATTAATGGCAATCATGCAAGTATGAGTTTTTACTACTCTTTTTGCATAATTTCCGAAAGGAAATTTAGGTAAGAATTTTCTATGCCAGAGTTATTTTATAAAATCACGTGATTATATTATTGAATGCATACCATTGGATGTGCTAAAGGCTGGAGGCCTATATTAATTCAAAGATTTTTAGCTTATGAATGCACACACTGACATAGTAGAATGTCATGTTAATTTGATTATGGGGTGATAACCAAAGAACTAAAAGATAAGAACTTGTTATAGGAGTGAATGCCAGTAAGCTAGTCATGTATGAGACTAGGACATGGTTTGATATGGAAAGGTATGGATATGGAAAGGTTATGAGCCACACGGGTACTAAAAGCTTCCTAACTTTAAATAAAACTTGGACTGCAACCTTTTTGCTAACACTAATGAACACCACAGAATTATATTCTTTGTGTAGTGTTCGGGTCAAAAAGGAAGGCATCTAATTAATTGGGAAGACAATAGGAAGTGTGTGGAGAATGTGTCAACACATTGACCATAATTCCAACTTATGGATGGTGAGATACATGATTGAGATAAAGAGCATTATGTAATTCAATGCAAGGTGCACTGAATAAGTATGCATTTAGAATTGCACTCATGCATAGTAAGTGATAGAATTGTATATTAAATACAATGGTTGAATATGTTTTATTATTGCATGGAAATAATTATTACTAACAACTAAAATCATGAAGCTGAGGACATTTCAGGGAGGTGTTAGACAATGCAACAAGAAAGTTGCAAGTCAAGTAATCACATGAGCATTGACTACAGAAAATTTTTGTGTTCAGAAAAAGAAGTAATGAACTTACAAATATTAATGTGAACATGCATATGCATAGAGTGACGAGTCGTTCTAGTTTATTAAATTGTTTGGTAATTATGATTGAATTGCTAGATGTAGACAATTCTAAATTCACTGCATATGGTTCTGTACATATTGCAATTGAATTATGATGTACGGGATGTTGGCAAATGTTTAACAGGTAGTGCATGCTTGTCATTGATGGCAAGTACAGCAAAGAAGATGGCATGAGTACAGGAAGAATGTAAGAGACGGGCACCAGAAGTATTTTAGGAAGACGCTGCAGAGCAAGCCCGCTAAGTTCAAAAGAGATAGTGCAGAGGATTGTTGGCAGGTTATTATCAAGCAAAGTAAGCTTGTCATTGATGGCAAGATCAGAGTATGCAGCGAAGGCAAAACAAGGACAAAGTACGCTCCGGAGGAGAAGCGCCAGTGATCGCTGGATCTCATCCTGAATTCCCGATGGATGTCAAATCTGAATGAAGACAAGAAGAGGGTGTTGAAGAGGAGAATAGATCTCAGGCGTCAGATCTGAGCGTAGGGTCCGACCACCGTTGGATCGAGGAAAACCTACACGATCTTTAAAAGTGCAAGGAGTAGAGGGCTCACAAATCCCAGAAGCAGGAGGACCATCCATCTCAGGGGGTTATGTGGACCGTTGATCCGACTCCCTATCAGAGTTTCGAGGATCGCGTGTTGGAAATGTCAAAGAAACAATGCAACAGGAATCCCGATTTCTCGATATGAAAAATCATGGCGTAATCTGAGCCGTCAAATCAAGATCACATCTGGACCGTTGATTGGAGTTTCGAGGATCGCGTGTTGGAAATGTCAAAGAAACAATGCAACAGAAATACTGATTTCTCGATATGAAAAATCCCAGCGCAATCTGAGCCGTCAAATCAAGATCACATCTGAACCGCCGACCCGACTCATGTCAGCAGACCAGGTCAGCTAGGAACACGTGTCACAACCAGGTAATGACAAGTGTCAGAATGATTCAACATTTCAGGCACATGTAAGTCACGAATCAGAGTGACACGTGGCAGTATTCAACACGTGGCAATCCACGTGTGACGTCAGCAAATGGACACCTTGTCGGAGTTTCGAGGATCGAGTGTTGAAGTTGTCAAAGAACATTGACATTAGGAATCCTGATATCGTGATATGCAAAATCACGATGTAATCTGAGCCGTCAGATCAAGCTTTGATCTGGACAGTTGATTCCACTCAATGGAGAGGCATCGGGGATCAAGAGTTGGACATGACAAAGATTATTGACATCAGGAACCCCGATTTCGCGATATGCGAATTCGCGATTTAATCGCAGCCATTGAATAGAGATCAGATCTGGACCGTTGACATAACTCCATATCGGAGTTTCGCAGATCGCGACATCAAGAGAAATAGAAAACAAGGCAACAAGAATGTCGAAATCGCGATATGTGATGTGGCGATTCAATCACAACCGTTAAATCAAGCGTGGATCTGGACCGTAAATGTAACTCCATATTGGAGTTTCGGGGATCGCGACTTGGAGAGGCAAGAACACAATGCAACAGGAATGATGAAATGTCGAAACCTGGTTTAAAGGCAAGATTAATAAAGCTCATCCAACGACGTAGATTAACCTGAAGGAGATTTGAGGGCTACTGTTGCACGACACAGTGAAACTGCTAGAAACCATTGATGGTTTCTACCAGAGGATGCGAAGACACTTCGGGATGATTGACAGAGGAGGTGAAAAGTCTCTGAGAGGAATGAAGATGTTCGTGGAGGCGATTGACAACTGATGAGCATTGAGGCTTGTAACTGAAACAAAGAAGGTGAGTTTGATTGTAACAGAGAAGACGAAGAATCTCAAACTACCAGAGAAGCTGAAGAGTCACGATGATGATCAGACAGAGCACTCGAGAGGTGGAGGATAACGGCCCGGAGTCAGCATGCAGAGGCATTGCGAACATTGCATGCACAAGGTGCACAAAAGCTATAAATACACGGTACAGAGAAGAGATGAGGTTGTTGTTGCTATTGGAGTTTGCTATGGTTGTTGTTGGTAAAGGTAATTCATGTGTGAAAAAGGAGGAGAGTGCAGCAGCTGAAGAGCACAAAAGAGGAACGATGCAGTGAATGGACATGGCGCACAGAGCATAAAAAGTGGAAGAACAGACAGCGCAAGTGATGTGTGCAGAAAGGCAATGAGGCAGACAAGGCAACGAAATGCAGCAGAATAGTGATGAGTCTGGTAAGCCATTGTTGAACATCATATCATTGTAATAAGCTTCAGTAGCAAAGATTTATATTTCAGAGTGGTTGGGAGGAGCCAGGGAGGACTGGTGTCCTCAAAGGTTCAAGTGGGTGCTTGAACACAGGGAGTTGATCCTTCCTTCTAGTTGGTTCTAGAGAAACCAGGGAGTTGGTGCTTCCTTCTAGTTGGTGTTAGAGAAACCAGGGAGTTGGTGCTTCCTTCTAGTGGGTGATAGAGAAAACAGAGAGTTGGTGCTCTCAACAAGTTGCAGCTTGCAAAAATGAGGTTGTAGCCTCATTATGAGTTGGTGCTCATATGTATGATACTGTAAAGAATGTAATTATTACTTATCATATAAAGAAAAAGAGGTTTTTACCCTGCATGGGTTTCCTCGGAAAATATATGTCTCTGTGTTTCTTATATATGTGAATGATGCTGAAAGTGCCATTGTTTAGTTCCCTGCATTATTGTGATCATCATTCAGTGTCTCTACAAAGAGTTTAAAAGAACCATAATTGTTTAATCACGGTAACAGTTGATTCACCCCCCCCCTCTCAGTTGTCCAACAATTGGTATCAGATCCGACCCCTTTTATCTAAGGGTAGATCCTAGAACATAAAAATGTCAAGCCATGAAGGAAATTCAACCAATAAGGCCCCTCTGTTCAATGGAACAAACTTTGCCTTCTGGAAAGTTAGAATGAGAACCTACATAATGGCTTTAGGTGCAGATGTCTGGGATGTGGTAGATACCGGTTATGTAAA
>ML801236.1:177828-188123 GCA_009831015.1 Picea engelmannii | reverse complement strand
AAATAGGTTAAGTGACCTAGAAATGGGTTAAGTGACCTAAAAATGGGTTAAGTGACCTAGAGGATGAAAGTATAAATAATATAGTGATGGTCTCTTGTAGATCATCCTTTTTGTGGATCAATGGAGAGCTTCTTGTGAGAATACATTTTGGAGTATTGATGGAGAGCTTCTTGTGAGAGCTTCTTGAGCATTTTTGGTGTAGAACACTTGAGCATATTGAATATCTATAGGTGACTGAGGTAACCAAGGATATCTAAGCCGAATTTCAGAAGGAAGGTGAAGAAAAGAGGGACGGAATTGAAGGGAGGATAAATTCTTTTGATGATGCTTTCTAAGGTATGTTATTTACAGGTCATCTCACCATTTTCGCTATAACTTTTTTTCTATAATGCTTCAGACGGTGAAATTTCTATACCATTGAGAAAACATACCCAAGTATCTATGGTAAAAAATTAAGCTTGTGGGTCGTTGTATTTTGGGAGTTACACTCCATGGAAAATAGGGTTTGTGGCTAGTCCTGAAACTAGTCAAAAACATGTGTTTCTAGTAAAAACATCATAACTTCTTCATAACAAATCCAAATTCAGTGAGAAAAAATGTGTTGGTTAGGGTACAGGTTGTAGTATTTTTTGTAATAGTTTCAGATCAATTCAATGAACATTTTGTGTGGTCCATGCTCTACAAGGTCGCTCTCTAGAATAAGCCAGAATTCAGCAAGGTATACCATTTTTGCTATAACATGTTTTCTGAGAGGTTCCAAGTAATGCCACCTGGAGAAATTGCATAAAAAAATTGAAGAACATTGTGTATTAGTTTCAGATCTTTATTCATTACAGGTACAAAGTTATGATTATTTCAAGTTGGGGTTGTTGACTAATCCAAAACTAGTCATGGTTGAGACAAGCAGTTGATGAGTTGGTACATACATGAGGTGTATAGTTGATGATGTTGGTATATATTGATGAGTATTTGATACATGATTGGTATATACTTGGTACATGGTCGGATGCACTTGTTTATGGTACAAGTTGATTATAGGTTGTTTGGCATAGGTTGGTGCATGGTTGATTCACTTGTTTATGTTGACAGATTGATATCTGTTGAGGATTGTTGCCTCATCTCAATTGGTGCTGAGAATGTAAGCTAATTCTTTCATATAGAGCTAGTTCTCTTGTAGAGTTGTACTCTATTCAGTTGTTGCTGAAAAACCCCCAGATTGAAGTCCATAATAAAAAGAAAAATTGTACATACATCTTGTGTTCTTTGTCTTCCTTGTGGAGATGATTTGTTGATGATATGTTGTTGATATATATTTTTGATATGTATTCACATATAACTAATTATAAATGACAACAATGAGTAATGAGAAAATGTTGAATGTTAACTAAGGAGTTTTTGTGTAAGAGGAAAGTTTTTGGAAAAAGATACCCACACTCATTCACCCCCCCCCTTCTAAGTGTGGTAGGTGTGTCCAACACAAAGGACATGCCCCGATTGTATTTATGAATTGTAAACATGTTTTGTAGGCTGGTGAGCCGAGTGTTGTAATAAGCTAGGAGGCTTATGTGATGATTACGCCAGAGAGCCTGGGATGCAAGGCCAGGAGCCTATTTTGTATATGTAATTATGCAAAATCATTAATAAAATTTAAACATCGATGTTTGTAGACTAGCCACGAAGAAAGAGTGATGGGGCACTAAGCTTCCACAAGGTTGGGTAAGGGAGGAGGCTAAGTGTTTGGGACTAGGGGATAATCTAGGGGGATTACCTCTAAAGGGGACAATAATTTATTAGTATTTCCTAAAAGGCTAAGGTGGTAAATTGACCAAGTGTTGTCCTAAGTTTCTAGAAAAAGGAACGTATGATAAGTGGAGTGCATGTGGTTGCAGGAAGATAGGTGTTGACATGGGCGCATGCAATTATAGCTGGGAAATCCATCACTGTTAGGGGGTTCACTTTCGATTCTCCATCCACTGTCTAACCGTGAACCGGGGGCATCCATCACGGATCTCTGGAACCAGTGACCCGTGAGTCAAATCGTGTTGGGGGTATATCCATTCTTCCATCCAGATTCTGAACCTGAAACCTCCATGATCGACCTCTACATTGTTTCCTGGTCACGTACCCTGAAACCCGTGGGAAAACCGAAGGACTGATCCGTGTCTTCGGGGAAATCCGAGTATCCCGTATTTGTCTATGTCGTGTGGTGTCATAACTGTGGGTTGTTGTAGCCACGCAATTCCTAGACTGAGTGTGTCTTGTTTCCTTCTGCTTTCCTAAGTTGTATTGACCAGTGGTTGTTGTCCTCACCTTGCGGGAATTGAGTAGAAACCGGTTGAAGAAGCGGGTTGTCAGGCCATGGTTGAAGAGGCAGTTTGTAAGGCTTGTAAGCATCTCTCTCCGGGTGAGAGAGTTTACTCGGAAGTGGTTTTCTCTTAGAGAGATTCCAACACTAGCTACGAAGCTCTGAGAATTCTGGTTCGGCCTGTTGTTGAAGCCCAAGGCAAGGGAGGTGAATCATCCGATGGACCGTGTGACCGTGAAGGTTATATTTCTAGGGTGGGACAGGCATGTAGGGAATGAGAGTTTGTGAGTAATGGGCATAAGAAGGCTCTTGGAGAGAATCCTTCTAGTTGCAATGTGAAGTTTCCTGTAACCTCAACCTAATCTAGGATTCCCTTGCCCTGGGTGGAGCTTAGTCCCAACTTGGGGGTGAACCACTGTTGAGTGTGATGAGCAGCATAGTCTATGGCTAGGAGGTTCATGGAAGGTCTGCACATAGTTAGTGGTCTTCTAATAAAATATAAGTACCACTTTTATGTTCATTTACATGTTGTGTAATGGTACATATGTTGCAATTGATGAGTATTTCTTGTGTATATTGTATATGCTGCATGTGTAGGCTTACTATTATTTCTGCATTATTATGTTATATATATGTAGAATAGTCATTCTTTGTTTATATGGATGTGTATGTTTTTCCACAAGTATCTCTATGTGGCATAGCCAGTAGTTAAGGCTGGAGTTGTCATAGATCAAAGTAGTGCAGCAGAGCTACAGGGGTAGCATTACTCAACCTGTTACTGGCTGGGGATGTTACAAATTGGTATCAGAGCCAAGGTTTTCAACACTGATCTTGGATGGGCCATGTTAGTGGAAAATGAAGAAAAATTTTCGAAAGAATTGTTGTCAAAGTAGACAAAATTTGAGTTCAGAGCCAAGGTTGTAATATTGAACCTGGATGGGCTGGATAAGTGGTCATTGGACCCGATGTTTCAGATGGAAATTGTGTCTGGAGGAACCGATTTCGAACCTTAGAATGTTCTCTGAGTTCCAAAAGGTTACTTTGGATGTGTTACAAAGCTCAGGAGGTGTAGCAGCATTATAAAACCACGACATACGTGGTATTTGGCCACAGAGAAAGAAATCACAACACTTGTGGTGTTGGGGTCACTGGATCTACGCACAAGTGGTTGTGAGTTGTTAGATCTCATGGCAGATCATAATTTCGTTGTTCAGCGATCGGGAGAAGAGATATGTGTTGATGCACAAAATTCTGAAGCCCCGAAGTGTATCTACACCGTAGATCTAGGGAGGAGAGCTCGATCATTGGATCAAGCCAATATTAAAAGGTAAAATGCAGTAGTGAAGGGCGAAAGCTCCTGAAGAACTGAAGTAGTGAGTCATGATGATGTCACTTAGATTGACGTGGACACATGGGTTGTGTGCCACGTATAAGTGGGTTCCGAACCCGTGGAATATTGAAATGCCATTTGGAACGTGATGCGTGTCACCCATATGAATGGGCCATGTATCAGCCGCTAGTATTCCTCCACGTGGCATCCTATATGAGCAAGGTTAGTAGGGCTCGAGGTTACATAACATAGTTAAAGGATGGGGGACCCACAGTGGCGTTGATCATGATACATCAAGATCAATGGCCAGAAGGCATTGCGGGGACCCAAGTTGCACGGAAGTTAATTATCTGAGGAGGTCCCGCAATCCAAACCACGGTTTCACCAAGGGGTTACATGTCAACGTCAGAATAATTGTGGGATGAAAAGTGGGTTACTCCAAACCGCTACTGCATGCCCCCGCAATTGGAAAATGTAAGTGATGTAATGTAATGATATCAACAAAGGTGATTGGGAATGTTCGGAGATTAACGGTTTTGGATGCGTGGATGTGAAATCCTCCAAAGTCTCAAAGCTTCAAAGTTCTGGAACTCAAACGCCTGAGGTGCCATAGTAAGTGTTAGCCGTTGGATGCTGAGTAGACATGGACGGTTGATCCATCCTACTTCGCGACTTCGATAATCTGGAACTTCAAGAGATTGTTGTGTGATGCTTTGAAATCTTCTGAAACCGAAGGCCCGAAGGCCCAAGTAAGCACCTAGTGATCTAGCACTTGGTCATGACCCGTTATCACATGGATTGGGGACTAAGAGAAAGGAGCTAGTGCCTGAAAATTATTACAGAGCATAGAAGAGCTCGGAAAGAAAATGAAATCTGAATGTTTTCTTAAATCATATTGGTTTATGAATGTTGTGGGATTTGTTAAGGAATGATGGCCTGACAAATTCTGGTTGACTGCACATTGTGTTTGCAGAGTTTGGCGAGTGTCAGAAACAAATCAAATTCTAACAGAGTGTTTAGGAGACACTCACAGAGATAATAGAAAAGCAGTGTTTCCTGCATATAGTGTGTTTATGTATTTGTGCTCATTACTATTAGCACTAGAAGTCACCCTCATATTGCATCGAAGGTAAGCCCAGTACCCATCAGATGTTTTGGTAGATGTTGGTTTATATGGATGGAGGTCAATGGAAAAAACACAGAATCTAAATTATATTCAACACAGAACTGGATAGGAAATGCACAGGGACATGAGGTCCACATTAACTTCAGTCAATGAATTGAGTTTCATAGTGAGCAGAGGGAAGACTTAGTGAGAGGAGTGAACGAGACCGCTCTGGGCATCAGGCCTTCCAGCAACTTGGAGAGGAAAAACTCAAACTCAAGGGAAATCTTGGGTTGAAGTTTCAGACACTGAAATATGATGCAAGCAGCATAGTCACAGCTACAGAATAATCAAACCTCCATTATCCTGCGAGTGCGACAGGTCGACTGTATCTTCCATGCCCGAGCCATCCAATGTAAGAGGGAAAAGATAACACATGGAACTAAATAAAACTGATCACGATATTGCTATAATCAAACCTACATTATAACAGCATAATGATCCTCGGTTGGATCATCCATACCCGAGTGTTTCAGCAAAGCTTTACAGAGAAATGAAAAGAAACAGGAAACTGACGTCTATTAACATGAAAGTCTCAAATCGATTACATAACCAGAGAATAGCTCTGGCAGAACAAACATTACAGATGGGAACTATGCTCAACCAAAGACCATTACCAAATAATAAAACTCCATACATATACACAAAAATTTCATAAACAACAGCAGAGGCATGCTCGAGCTTCCATGGTATTGCGTCTTCTCAGTCAGACGTGATCTAAGCTCTTCTAGCCCCTTTGTGTCTCTTCGGTCAAACTGCTCATGCAGATTTGCTATGAAACGCAACCTCAGACTGTCTGGGTTGACAGACTGCCTTCATGGTCAGGCTGTTCTGATTTTCCATTCATGGGGGAGATGATGTTTCAACCACCTCCCCGGCTTTCATAACTGCTTCATCGGGATCTGGACAGGCCCAAGCCCACTTGGCACCTGGAAGAAATGGCGGCCTCTCCTTTGCTACCTAGATCTTCGTTGGATGCTTGTAGGGGAAACAGGTGGGCAAACGTGGATGGAGCTAACGAGGACTATCGAACTTAGGATAAAGCACATGAAGTGGGTTTTTTAAGCCCCTTTCTTTGCATTTTGTCATCTAGAGGAAAAATCTAAGGAAAACATCCCCCTTACAAGGATATGTTTTAACATTAGGCTCCATGGGGGATAGAGTCCTCCCTGTGAGGCTCTAAGATCTTCAGTAGTTCCAGGCACCTTGTGCATTGGGCTATGGAGTCAAGCTCAAAACACCTTGCTGAGGAATACAGGCCGATAAGTAAAAAATGAAAAATAAACACACATGGGCTCCACATGAGCTTATTTATGTACAGTCCTAAACTGATTGACTGTTACAGAGTGCTAGGTGAAAGAAAACTTCCACCATAGCCATTCAAGTATCTTCCTAACCAGAAGACCATTTATTCTTTCGATGATCAATAGCAGATAATGCAATCATGACAATAGAACGGTTACATCCTTCATCTTCTCTCCAAAGGATGAAGTTGAGATAAATTTGGACAGCTCCAAGACATGAAGGAAATGAAACTCCATGTACTCGTTAACATGCTCATATAATGAATGGAAAAATCCGTTGGGCTTGTGACAGAAAACATGCTCTATCTTGCATCTGTTCACACTAGGCTAAATGTCTCTGGCAAGTGCAAACGGGCGAAAGTTTGATGCAGGCTAACTGATCCCAGGTGGTGATTGCTCGCTGATAGGTTCTAAGTAGGCTATAAACCACACCTTCAGCTGCTCCTCTTCTTCTTCATGGCTCTCCTAAGGGTCAAATTCATAATCGTCATAAAAAAGAACCGTGGGAAAGCTCTTCTCTTCAAACTGTTGCTTGGTGTATTCTGCAAGTCCAGGATGGTTGATTTCTTCACAATATTTTTCATTACTGAATAGAGGATAAGAATCTCCAGTATGTTCTTGGGAATCCTACAAATCCATCTCAAAATCTGATTCATAGTTGTCATACACAGGCTGGTTTCTCCTCGATTCATTAAAATGTGATGTACGACATTGTTGCTCTTCATCTAAATACACCATTATTTCTTCATTTAAATCTGAGACAGCAGGCACATCAGGAGTAGAATGTAAGGCCTATATAGTTATGAAATATTCAATACTATCATCATCTGTAAGGATGTCAAGAACATGTGTTTCAAGGACTGGAGAATCATCTGTTCTTTGTTCATATTCCAACCTTTCTATTTTGGCAGAGAGAGATTTTACCAGTTCCATCAGCTCACCCAAAGCATCTTCATCCCCCTCATGGTCTTCATCCTTACAGCTTTCATTAGAACCATCCATATCTTGATCACTGTCTTCATATTCCTCACAACAATTATGACAAATAAACTCAGAGGAATAAAACTTTTGACAGTGCCTATTAAAGGCTGCATGAAATTCTCCCAGTGAGGAGATGCTAGCATGGGGTAAGGAGTGGTACCATTCACAAGCATCCCCTGCTAACGAGAACATCAACATCTTTATTAATACATCCTTATGATGTATCTCCCACCGGTGCATGATTTCATGAAACTCACTGAGATGTTGAGCATGATTGTCCTCTTTACGCTCTCTAAATATGGGCAAATAATCACCCCATTCATCCATAGTAGGGACAACATTAAGAAAACTAGGAACAATAGAAAAATTGAAGGGAACAAAACTTTGAGCCAAGATTTTGTCCATTTTGAACTAGTGGAGTCGCCAATCGATTCTTCAACCATGGAGTCGCCAGGTGAATGATGTGCAGAATGAGTGTTTCTGGTCTTTGTTCACCATCAAAGACCATATCTTATCATTGTGTTCTCCCAGGGAGCTTTAGGTGTAGCTAGAAGCAGTCACACTAGAATAGTGGAGTCACCACAGTGGATTCGCCAAGTGCAAGCGCAATCTTCAAAGGTTATGATATTTGATGCACCTTCAGAATCAGAAGTTCGTTGTCGTTCTACCCAGGGAAAGGTATTCAATTTGTTCCCCATTAACGGAGCTAGAAATGTTAGCACTAAAAATCGCCCTCGGATTGCATCGAAGGTAAGCCTAGTACCCATCATAGTTTTGGTGGATGTTGGTCTATATGGATGGAGGTCAATGGACAAAACTCAAAATTTGAATGATGTTCAACATAGAACTAGATAGGAAATGCACAGGGACATGAGGGACACATTAACTTCAGTCGATGAATTGAGTTTAATGGTGAGCAAAGGGAATACTTAGTGAGAGGAGTGAATGAGAACACTCTGGGCATCAAGCCTTCTAGAAGCTCGAAGAGGAAAAACTCAAACTCAAGGGAAATGTTGGGTTGAAGTTTCAGACACTGAAATATGATGCAAGCAGCATATTCATAGCTACAAAATAATCAAAACTCCATTATCCTGTGACTACGACAGCTCAACTAGATCTTCCATGCCCGAGCCATCCAATGTAGGAGGGAAAAGATAACACAGGAAACTGAATAAAACTGATCATGATATTGCTATAATCAAACCTACATTATAACAACATAATGATCCTCGGCTAGATCATCCGTACCTGAGTGTTTCAACAGAGCTTTACAGAGAAATGAAAAGAAACATGAAACTGAATTCTATTAACATGAAAATCTCAAATCAATTACATAACCAGAGAACAACTCTGGCATAACAAACATTACATATGGGAGCTCTGATCGACCAAAGACCATTACCAAATAACATAACTCCATACATATACTCAAAAAATATGTAAACAATAGCAGAGGTGTGCTCGAGGTTCCATGGTGTTGCGTCTTCTCAATCAAATGTGATATAAGGTCTGTTGGCCCCTTTGTGTCTCTTCGGTCAAACTGCTCATGCAACTTTGTTGTCAGACGAAACCTTGGACTGTCTGGGCTGACAGAATTCCTTCACGGTCAGGTCGTTCTGATTTTCCATTCATGGGGGAGATGATGTTTCAACCACCTCCCCGGCTTTCATAACTGCTTCATCGGGATATGGATAGGTGCAAGCCCACTTGGCACCTAGAAAACATGGTGGCCTCTCCTTTGCCGCCTGGAGCTTCGTTGGATGCTTGCAAGGGAGATAGTCGGGCAAACGTGGATGGAGCTGACGAGGACTGACAGACTTAGGATAAAGCACATGAAGTGGGTTTTGTAAGCCCCTTTCTTTGCATTTTTTCATCTAGAAGCCAAATCCAAGGAAAACATCCCCCTTACAAGGATATGTGTTAACAATTATTATGTTTTTATATGTTGTTCATGGTTTGAATGCGTAAACTGGTGAAGTATTGAATAAGTTTCAATTGTTTCTCTTCTTTGAGTTTTCGAGTGGAAGGAGTGCACATTGTCCGCAAGGACTGCATTGACAGAGGTAATTTAACCTCAGAGAAGCTCAGGAGAGATATCGTTGAACCTTCATCAACAGAAGTGCAAGGAGTGCACAAGAAGAACTTTGTGTTGAGTTCAGACAGAGATAGAGTCACTGAGAACTCTATAGGGATCTTCCAGGTGGGCATCGAGTGAGTGAAAGTGTGCACAGAGGGAACTCTTTGTCGAGTTTAGGTAGAAGAGTATCAGAGGAAGATACTCACAGAGTTGTTGAACACTTTGTAGAAAACGCTCAGCAAGGTGTGCTTTGAGTAGAAGGTTGTCAGGAGGGCACAAATTTTTCCTTTGAAAGGAAATAGAAGGGTCGAGACCCTTAGGAGACTAAGTAATTCAAAAATCTCAGAAGAGATAACACAAGGAGCATGTGGGAGACAGACTCATTCTAAGTTCTAAAGCTCAGAAGAGATAACGCTTACGAGAGCGAAGACGATATCCAAGGGGAGAAATCATAGGAGAAAGGTCAAAGGTCAAAGCCTTTGAACACTGACAAAATCTTCCAAGGCGAAAGAAGTCAAAAGCTCAAGAGCAGGAGCGATAGCAGCCGTCAGATCAGTTGTGGGGAGGAGCCTGGACTGTTAGATCAACGTCCAGCAGAACAAAGGAATCACTTTAAGAGTATAGTTTGAGATTTGAAATCGTCGAAGCCCGAATAGTCAAACTAGCTGGGAGCCGTTGATCTGAGTTGTGTAAATGTGTTGAACCTGCACAAAATAGATCCAGCTAAACAATAATACACACATTTGCAGAGAGAATTAGAGAAAGAAGAAAAAGGAGAGAAAGAATAAAAGAATTCTCATTAACCATTATTCCACACTCAAAAGAGTGAATAATTTACAATATATATAGGATAAATGAGTAACTAATGAGCCATAGTGGTGGTCTAGATTGATTTGGACAAACACCAACAGTTACAAGAGTAAATTGCCACCTAGTCTAGTCTCTCAGGCAATTACAGGAGTGAACTGCCACCTAGCTTAGTTAACTAGTCAACTAGTCTTCAGTTAACTGACTGAACAAAGAGTAGTGAGTTGGTGATGATCCCAATGTTGCATGGTGAAAAAACCAATGCAACATCTAAACTCAACTCAACTAATCAAACTGAAGTGTCAACTGAAAGAGAATATTCTCCA
>ML801236.1:151360-168015 GCA_009831015.1 Picea engelmannii | reverse complement strand
TCCTCCTCCAGAATCATTCAAAAGAATCATCCTGCAAGTCAAATAATTGGAGAAAAAGACAAAGGGGTACAAACCAGGAGAAAGCTAATCAAAACCACCGAACAATCTCATATAGCTCTCATATCCATGCTGGAACCCAAGAAATTTAATAAATCCAGCACAGATGATCATTGGGTTAAAGCAATGAATGAAGAACTTGATCAGAATCAGAAAAACAATACATGGGAGATGGTTCAAAGACCCAAAGGTAAAAACGTCATTGGCTCCAAATGGATCTTTAAGAATAAGTTGAATGAGCAAGGACAAGTTATCAGGAACAAAGCAAGGTTAGTCTGTAAAGGCTATGCTCAGATAGAAGGACTGGATTTTGATGAAACATTTGTGCCCGTAGAAAGATTAGAAGCTATCAGAATGTTTCTTCCCTATGCTTGTCATAAAAGGTTTAAAGTCTACCAAATGGATGTCAAGTCAGCCTTTCTCAATGGAGATTTAAGTGAAGAAGTCTATATGGAACAACCAGAGGGTTTCAAGTTGTATGATAACCCTGACTTAGTATGCAAGTTGAAGAAAGATTTATATGGTTTAAAACAAGCCCCTCGAGCCTGGTATCACAGACTGGATACATATCTCAAAGACAAAGGGTTCAAGAGAGGAACAACTAATAGCAATCTGTATATTAAGACAGAGGATAATGATTTTCTCATCGTACCGGTCTATGTAGATGACATCATCTTTGGATGTAATGAGGATTCACTGGTACAATGGTTTTCTTCTGCCATGGAGTCTGAATTTGAAATGTCTATGATAGGAGAACTGTCATTTTTCCCTTGGTCTGCAAATTACTCAGAGGCCCGAAGGGATCTTCATTTCTCAAGGAAAATATTTAAGAGAAATGTTGAAAAGGTTCCAAATGGAAGATTCTAAACCTGTGGGTACACCTATGGTAACTGGATGTAAATTAAGAAAGGATGATGATTCACCTAATGTTGATCAAAGCTCATATCGATCAATGATAGGAAGCCTGTTGTACATCACATCATCTCGCCCAGACATAATGCATGTTGTAGGAATGGTAGGAAGATATCAGGCTGCACCTAAATAGAGCCATTTGCAAGCTGTCAAAAGGATATTCAAGTACTTAAAAGAAACAATGACTTATGGTCTGTGGTATCCTAGAAATCAAAGTCTTCAGTTGACTGCTTATTCAGATCCAGATTGGGCAAATTGTGTTGATGAGAGAAAAAGAACCAGTGGAGGAGCATTCTTCTTGGGTAACTCCTTAGTATCATGGCTTAGTAAAAAGCAAGGTTCCATTTCTTTATCAACCACAGAGGCAGAGTACATTATTGCTGCTACCTGTTGCACACAGGTATTATGGATGATTCAGACACTTGCAGACTTAGAGGTGAAATACACTGCACCGATCCCAATTCATTGTGATAACACTAGTGCCATCAGTGTGTCTAAAAATCTTGTCTTCCACTCCAATACAAAACATATTCCCATAAAATATCATTTTCTGAGAGAGCAGGTCACCAATCAGATTGTTCAGGTCCATTACATTCCCACTACAGAACAAATTGCAGACATCTTTACTAAGCCCCTAGCCAAGACACTGTTTGAATATCTCAAACAGAAGTTGGGTGTCATTTCATTTCACACCTAAAAGAGTCCATCTTGTTAGGGGGAGATTTGTATTGTTTGAATATATAATGCCTCCTAAAATTACTGCAATAGCTCAGGGGGAGCATGTCTCTGACATTGATGTCAAAGGGGGAGAAAAGAATTCGGGTGCCTTAGTTTCCATCAATGCCAAAGGGGGAGATTGTTGGCAAATGTTTAACAGGTAGTGCATGCTTTTCATTGATGGAAAGTACATCAATGAAGATGGCATGAGTACAGGAAGAATGTAAGAGACAGGCACCAGAAGTATTTTAGGAAGACGTTGCAGAGCAAGCCCGCTAAGTTCAGAAGAGATAGTGCAGAGGATTGTTGGCAGGTTATTATCAGGCAAAGTAAGCTTGTCATTGATGGCAAGATCAGAGTATGCAGCGAAGGCAAAACAAGGACAAAGTACGCTCTGGAGGAGAAGCACCAGTGATCATTGGATCTCATCCTGAATTCCCGATGGCCGTCAAATCTGAATGAAGACAAGAAGAGGGCGCTGAAGAGGAGAATAGATCTCAGGCGTTAGATCTGAGCGCAGGGTCCGACCACCGTTGGATTGAGGAAAACCTGCACGATCTTTAAAAGTGCAAGGAGTAGAGGGCTCACAAATCCCGGAAGTAGGAGGACCGTCCATCTCAGGGGGTTATGTGGACCGTTGATCCGACTCCCTATCAGAGTTTCGAGGATCGCGTGTTGGAAATGTCAAAGAAACAATGCAACAGGAATCCCGATTTCTTGATATGAAAAATCCCGGCATAATCTGAGCCGTCAAATCAAGATCACATATGGACCGTTGATCGGAGTTTCGAGGATCGCATGTTGGAAATGTCAAAGAAACAATGCAACAAAAATCTCGATTTATCGATATGAAAAATCCTGGCGCAATCTGAGCCGTCAAATTAATATCACATATGAACCGTCGACCCGACTCACGTCAGCAGACCACGTCAGCTAGGAACATGTGTCACAACCAGGTAATGACAAGTGTCAGATTGATTCAACATTTCAAGCACATGTAAGTCACGAATCAAAGCGACACGTGGCAGTATTCAACACGTGTCAATCCACGTGTGATGTCAGTAGATGGACACCTTGTCGGAGTTTTGAGGATCGAGTGTTGAAGTTGTCAAAGAACATTGACATCAGGAATCCCGATATCGCGATATGCGAAATCACGATGTAATCTGAGCTGTCATATCAAGCTTTGATCTGGACCGTTGACTCCACTCAATGGAGAGGCATCGGGGATCGAGAGTTGGACATGACAAAGATTATTGACATCAGGAACCCCGATTTCGTGATATGTGAATTCACAATTTAATCACAGTCGTTGAATAGAGATCAGATCTGGACCGTTGACATAACTTCATATCGGAGTTTCGCGGATCGTGACATCAAGAGAAATAGAAAACAAGGCAACAAGAATGTTGAAATCGCGATATGCGATGTGGCGATTCAATCACAACCGTTAAATCAAGCGTGGATCTGGACCGTAGATGTAACTCCATATCGAAGTTTCGAGGATTGCAACTTGGAGAGGCAAGAACACAATGCCACAAGAATGTCGAAATGCCGAAACCCGGTTTAAAGGCAAGATTAATAAAGCTCATCCAACGGCGTAGATTAACCTGAAGGAGATCTGAGGGCTCCTGTTGCACGACACATTGAAACTGCTAGAAACCATTGATGGTTTCTACCAGAGGATGCGAAGACACTTCGGGATGACTGACAGAGGAGGTGAAGAGTCTCTAAGAGGAATGAAGATGTTCGTGGAGGCGATTGACAACTGATGAGCATTGAGGCCTGTAACTGAAACAAAGAAGGTGAGTTCGACTGTCACAGAGAAGATGAAGAGTCTCAAACTACCAGAGAAGCTGAAGAGTCACGATGATGATCAGATAGAGCACTCGAGAGGTGGAGGATAACGGCGCGGAGTCTAGCATGCAGAGGCATTGCGAACATTGCATGCACAAGGTGCACAGAAGCTATAAATACACGGTACAGAGAAGAGATGAGGTTGATGTTGTTGTTGGAGTTTGCTATGGTTGTTGTTGGTAAAGGTGGTTCATGTGTGAAGAAGAAGGAGAGTGCAGCAACTGAAGAGCACATAAGAGGAATGGTGCAGTGAATGGACATGGCGCACAGAGCATAAAAAGTGGAAGAACAGACAGCGCAAGTGATGTGTGTAGAAAGTCAATGAGGCAGACAGGGCAACGAAATGCAGCAGAACAGTGATGAGTCTGGTAAGCCATTGTTGAACATCATATCACTGTAATAAGTTTCAGTAGCAAAGATTTATATTTCAGGGTTGTTGGGAGGAGCCAAGGAGGACTGGTGTCCTCAAAAGTTCAAGTGGGTGCTTGAACACAAGGAGTTGGTGCTTCCTTCTAGTTGGTGCTAGAGAAACCAAGGAGTTGGTGCTTCCTTCTAGTTGGTGCTAGAGAAACCAGGGAGTTGGTGCTTCCTTCTAGTGGGTGCTAGAGAAAACAGAGAGTTGGTGCTCTCAGCAAGTTGTAGCTTGCAAAACTGAGGTTGTAGCCTCATTATGAGTTGGTGCTCATATGTATGATACTGTAAAGAATGTAACTATTACTTATCATATAAAGAAAAAGAAGTTTTTACCCTGCATGGGTTTCCTTGGAAAATATTTGTCTCTGTGTTTCTTATATATGTGAATGATGCTGAAAGTGCCATTGTTTATTTCCCTGCATTATTGTGATTATCATTCAGTGTCTCTACAAAGAGTTTAAAAGAACCATAATTGTTTAAGCATGGTAACAACTGATTCACCGCCCCCCTCTCAGTTGTCCAACACAGGAAATACTGACAATTGTTGGCAGTATGCAAGATGAAGCCTTGCAGGAAAATGGTATGCAGTTTGGTGCTTGTGGAAAACCACAAGGAAGGTTGCAATCTTAATATGGAAACAACCAAGAAGAATTATGAAATGGAATTTCATGTTTTGGGAAAAAAGTTGAATTCCTTTTTGAACCAAGTTGGAGTTCCTAAATGAATTATTTTATGTTTTCTCATGATAACTGCATGTGGGTGATGCAGATGAGATGATGTTGATTAAAGTTAGAATATTGACTACAAAGAGTAGCTCGGTGAAGATGTTGATTGGAAATATCCGAGGGCAGTTGGAACTCCGGGAGTCATGGTGCTCTGAGACTTCCTGAGTCGGCATGTTGCTAAAGCCCAAGGAAAGGGAGGTGTAGCAGCCGATGGACTGTGTGACAGTGAAGGTGTACACTCATGGGGTGGGACAGGCATGTGGGGAAGGAGAGACCATTGGTTGGCGTGTTGTTGAGGTTTGGTACCTTGGTCTAGACCATGTTGATGTGGAAGGTCTTCTCAATCAAAATATAAGTATCAATTATCTATTTATTGTATGTTGTGTATCTTGTATACAGGTTATAATGTTATTAGAATTGCCTATATATACATATATAGTCATTACATATATGCTTGCATTACCTGCATCCATGACTGTACATAATGTGTTTCATGTTTCATTGCTTAAGAAATTTATACCTGGTGCTAATCATGTTATTGATTGGAATGTGATTCAAGTGGAGCAACAAGGCGTCTTGCAACTGCATCCGGTGCGCATATTGGACCGGAAGAGCAAATAGCTCTGGAATTGAGCCATAGGGATTGTAAAGGTCCAGTGGACCTGGTATGCTCCTAAGGACACAACATGGGAGCATGAGGATGCTATGCGGGCAGAATACCCACATCTTTTTTAAGATTTTGGAAATCTTGTTGATGTTGTGTAAAGAGTTGCACTGAGGACAGTGAAAAAATAAGGGGAGGGGATTGTAATACCCCAAGGACATGCCCCAGTTGTATTTATGAATTGTAAACATGTTTTGTAGGCTAGTGAGTCGAGTGTTATAATAATCTAGGAGGCTTATGTGATGATTAGGCCAAAGAGCCTAGGATGCTAAGGCCAGGAGCCTGTTTTGTTTATGTAATTATGCAAAATCAATAATAAAATATAAGTATCGTTGTGTGTAGACCGACCACAAAAAAAGAGTGATGGGTAACTAAGCTTCCACAAGGTTGGGTAAGGGAGGAGGCTAAGTGTTGGGCCTAGGGGCTAAGCTAGGGGGCTTACCTCTAAAGGGGATAATAATTTATTATTATTTCCTAAAAGGCTAAGGTGGTCAATTGACCAAGTGTTTTCCTAAGTTCTTGGAAAAGGAACATATGCTAAGTGGAGTGCATGCGGCTATAGGAAGACAGTTGTCTACCTGGGCACATGCAATTATAGCTGGAAAGCCAGCACTGTTAGGGGGTTCGCTTGCGATTCTCCATCCACTGTCTAACCGTGAATCGGGGGCATCCATCACAAATCTATGGAACCAGTAACCCGTGAGTCAAATAGTGTTGGGGATCTGTCCATTCTTCCATCCGAAGTCTGAACCCAAAACCTCCATGATCGACCTATGCATTGTTTCCTGGTCATGTACCCTGAAACCCATGGGAAAACCGACGGACTAATCTATGTCTCCGAGGAAATTCGAGTATCTTGTATTTGTCTGTGTTGTGTGGTGTCATAATTGTGGGTTGTTGTGGCCACACAGTTCCTGGACTGAGTGTGGCTTGTTGCCTTCTGTTTTCCTGAGTTGTATTGACTAGTGGTTGTTGTCCTCACCTTGTGGGAATTGAGTAGAAATTGGTTGAAGAAGCGGGTTGTCAGGCCATGGTTGAAGAGGCAGGTTTTCAGGCATGTGAGTAGCTCTCTCCATGTGAGAGAGTTTGTTGGAAAGTGGTTTTCTCCTAGAGAGAGTCCAACACCAGCTACGGAGCTCTGAGAATTCTAGTCCTGCCTGTTGTTGAAGCCCAAGGCAAGGAAGGTGAAGCATCTGATGGACTGTGTGACAGCGAAGGTGTATATTCCTGGGGTGGGACAGGCATGTGGGGAATGAGAGTCTGTGAGTAGTGGGCGTAAGAAGGCTCCTAGAGAGAATCCTTCCAGTTGCACGGTGAAAATTCATGTAACCTCGGGCTAGTTTAGGATTCCCTTGCCCTGGGTGGAGCTTAGTCCCAGCTCGGGGGTGACCCACTATTGAGCATGATCAACAACGTGGTCTATGGCTAGGAGGTTCGTAGAAGGTCTGCACATAATTGGTGGTCTTCTAATAAAAGATAAGTATCGCTTTTATGTTCATTTACATGTTGTGTAGTGGTACATATGTTGCAATTGATGAGTATTGCCTATGTATGTTGTATATGATGCATGTGTAGGCTTACTGTTATTTCCGCATTATTATGTTATATATATGTAGAATAGTCATTCTATGTTTATATGGATGTGTATGTTTTTCCACAAGTATCTCTGTGTGGCATAGCCAGTAGTTAAGGTTGGAGCTATCACAGATCAGAGTAGTGCAACAAAGTTGCAGGGGTAGCATTACTCGACCTGTTGGTGGTTGGGGATGTTACAAGCGCCCTAGCTAGTTTATTTCTATTATGTATGTAAACAAATTTTAGTTCTTTGATATTAATGAAATGAAGTGTTATTTCCGCTGCATTTTTGTGTTCATGGTTATTTGTGTATTTTGTTGCATTCTTGCATAAATCCGGATCAGATGGTGCGAAATAGGGTTGAAAGCTTTGACGGATCTACAGTCGAGAGCGCTTGACCTTCGAAGTTGTAAAAATAACAATAAACAAAACATTTTAACCTTTTATTATTTACCTTGATACGTAGCAGGATTTCATTTGTTTTTGTGTTTGGCCGAGCGGATTTGAAAAGGCCCTGAGGCGACATGTGATAGAACTTCATGCTGACACATAATATGTACGAATTTGGTTTATTAATTTTTTGCATCTACGCCTTCCAGTTATAGCTTATGCAAGTTAAAGCATGAAATAGATTATCATCCGTAAATTTAATCTTGATCATGCTGCATCATTGTTCCGACCTACAAACAAGTCGAACTTTATTAATAACCACTTTTATAAAATTAAAACTATATGTCACATGATAAAACTATATAATTAATTCTATATAACTATATAAGTGTATAATATTTAAACTATCAAACTTTATTTACAATAATATAATAATAATAATAATCTATTTTTAAGGTCACGGCCAAGCCAGACACCAAACTAGTGTATGAGACCCCCTTGTTTGTGGGACAAAGGACCCCCTCCACCCAGCAATTTGTCTGATAAAGTCTACGGAGGTATACATACCCTACCCCCCTCTGGATTTGAACTTGTGACCTCTTAAGAGGAAACACATGTTCTTAACCATTAAGCCCACTCAAGTTATATATAATATAATAACTAACATATGTATAAAATTAATATAATACACTATAAATAAAATAAGATATGGCTAAGGAAGAGATACACCAAAGAAGATATCGTCAAAACATAGGGCGGGTAAATTGCTCATATTTATTACTCAACCATCTATTACACTTACTTCTTTATTAATATTCATTATTTTAATGATTAAAAATATTATTATCGTTAACACCTTTATGTAAATCATAAGACGCTTGAAGTTCTTTTAAGGGATTGGAAAGTTTCATGATTTCTTGTAATATATTTAATTTGTTGGAAAGCTTCATGTAATGTTATGGAACCTTATTTCCTTTAGTGTAATGGGTATTGAGAGACTTTTTAATTTGTTGTGGCCTTTTGTTGTATTATTATATATTATATATAATATGGCATGTTGAAACAAACATATATCTGTTTTTTCCTTCTAACATTGAACTTTATTTTCAGAGATAATTCTTCCACTTTGTGTTGTGTTCAGCATAGCAGTGGTTTTCGGCATAGTGGCCCATTGTCAAATTTGTTATAAAAAACCTCGAATTGATCAAGAGCAGAGCATTCGAGCATTTATTGATCCCCTTCGATCCAAAATTTCTCAAATTATTATTCCTCTCAACTGCCCACCACCAGATATTATTATGTTCAAATTAAAGCTTATTTGAGACCGAAACTAAACCTTAACTCGGTGTTGGGGTAGGTGAAATTTATAAAATGAAATGCACGCCCTTTTTGAATATATATATATATATATATATATATATATATATATATATATATATTCATATATTCATGATTTTTTATTCTAATTTATTTAGTTTGAAATTTTGAAAAGATAACAATATTTTTACTAACAGAAATAATTAAAAATTTATAACATATGTAGTCTAAGTGGGCCTAATGGTTCAGAACATGTGTTTCCTCCTAAGAGGTCACAAGTTCAAATCCAAAAGGGGGGTAGGGTATGTATACCTCCGTAGACTTTACTAGTCAAATCGCTTAGCGGAGGAGGTCTCATACACCAATTTGGTGTATGGTTTAGCGGTGACCTTAAAAATAATTTAATTTAATTTTGTATCCTTCTCGCTCTTGGGCCTACTACAGAAAAGATTTATCATTTTCATGAAAACAAGCAAAAGGAGCACATGCACATTAAAGATGAGATATGCATTACAATGAAACACATATTCCTAATCATCCCAACAATAAATAGAAGCACTTTGCATAGATATAATAGGATGGACTCTCATGGAACTTTGTTGAGCTTTTATTGTAAATGCGATGCACTTGTCGTAGTGTCATCGATGCCCATCATGATATATGGGATTTGTTTGATAATAATTATATGGAGGAAAAGTGGGGAGAATATAAGCTACATGGTGAGGGCTTCCTCTTGCCAGCTCAGAATTGCCTTTCATACTATAAACCATGGAGCTCAATTCTCGTGGGTTTTCTTCATGCTTAGAATTTCATGGACAATCACGAGATATGTTTATGCTTGGATGATACAGTATTTGGTGTTGGAGGATACAATAACCTAGTTATGTCGATAAGGCATTTCCCCATGAAATCAATTTTCTAATTTGGATTGTTATGTTGTCCTAACTGTTGGCACATGCCATTTTGGGGAAATGCGCAATAATTATTGAAGACGGTTAGAAAAGGGACCAAAAAAGGAGTGTGTGTCGAAAAACAAGGAAAAGCAACGTAGAGCAAGAAGAAGAGTCAAAGGAAGGAAGAAGGACATGGAGCGAGGAGGAAACAGTTGGATTGTGGACCAGCTGTGTGTAAGGAGTTAGAATGTGGAAAAATCTGATCCACCTAGGGTTAGTGGATTAGGGTTTTGGTCATTTTTGTAACAAGTTTTAGCCCATTTTTGTAGAATAAATATATATGATGAAATCTAAGGAGGTCTGGTCGAAGTTTTTGACAATTTATGAGTCGCAGTTACTAGTCGTTAGTTTTTTGTTGAAAGTTGTGGAGCTAATATTAAGATGATCTTTGTGTTAGTTTCGGAGACAGAAGGATGCATTGTAACTAAGGATCGGGTCGCAAGTTGTGGATCTTAATGCGACCTGGTCAACCTACTATGAACTTATATCATATGTAATGCACACAGCGCAATGACTCAATGAAGATTAATAATAGAGCAAAGAATGTCAGATCTTTGTAGACGTAGCCCAAGGGGGGTGAGCCACGGTAAAACTTGTCTCTCTATGTGGAATGTTTTCTTTATTTCTTGTTAGTTATGTTGAATGAATGGATCTATAGAAGTAAAATGCAACGTGCACTAGAATGGTCAGAATATTTACTACATAATGAACTTTAATGAATGCAACTAATTGCAGAATGGTATATCTAGTTATAATGTTGTGTTAGAATGATAGATCTGATGACTGTTGAGGTAGAAAGTATGTCTAACATCCCCAAAGAAACATCCCTTCTACGATTGCAGACATTTGGGTCTTGCAGTCACCCATAAGCCATCTCCAGTGAGACTTCATTGTGCACTTTGTGCGCAGTGTTGCCTTATGTTCTCCAGAAGGGTCGATGGTTTGCATGGTTTTGTTGGAAACTTAAAGTAGAACCCGAGTCAGCCAAAAAACTCGAACAAATGGTTCTGTTGTCGGCTGGAATTCAGAAGAACAATTTGGAAGGGATTGGTTGAGAAGGACAAGGAAGAGAATGCAGTAGTAGAAGGGGATGTTCATACCATGGAACCTACTAAGCAGGAGATTGAAAGATGGTTGGAAACAGAAGAGCTTGAGTTTGTGCAGAAAGACAATAGAAGTTCCAAGTATACATCGTGCCAATATTTGGAAAGGTATGTATTTACTGATATTCATGAGGCATTTTTCTATTATTGTCCAGAGTTGCAGCAAGAGTGGATATTGAGATTGAAGGATAATCACCTAACTAATCGGATAAGACCAGTAGAGTGGTCTATTGAAAATATTGTGTGTCTAGAAAGAGTCAATAATAAATTCACACGCACGGTGGATTTCTGTCTAGACAACATTATTGCATGATTTATTACTGAGTTTGCACTCTATACTGCGAAGTCATATATTGTTGCATAGCATGAGTTTTTGAAGGGTCCAAGAGGAAGGTATATTAGATCACTTTACATGTCGATCGAGATTTTTTTGCATGATAAGGGTGTGATGACAATGGATTCTGACAACTAAATAACTCTGTGTGCATGGGGAGACTGGGGGAAGCACTAAGGATGATCTAATATAGGAAGAGGGATATGGAAAGAGGTAAGAAGAAGGAATCAATGGACCACATTATGATGGATGAAGATCATATCAAGGAAATAATGGACAAAGCAGGAATGACGCGCAGCTGAAAACCCTACCAGTATAAGATCAATAGTAAAAAGAGGGCAGTGGATGAGCAAGAGGGCTTGGAAAGTGATGAGGAAGAGGTAGAGGATATTCATGCTACAGGGCAGATTGAGGAAATCATGTGTGCCACATATGATAGGAAAACCATAGGTCAAGGGTATGATGCAGAAGAAGGCTCTCATTCTAGATCAGAATTAGTGTGAAACCCACAAACCCATGTGTGAATAAGAGATTAGATAAGAAAGAACCATTTACACAACTAGCAATTAGTAGCAGAAGGATTTTAGTAGGACGAGGGTCCAGTGGAAATTCAAGTGGAAGTAAAAATTCAGCTAGCAGTAGTCAGTTATCTACACCGTGCAGAGGAGATAGTATAACAAACTTTACAATGGTAGAAGCAGATCTGACTATTTAGTTACCAGAGTTTCATGGAGAAGGGTCGGAGGAGCCAGAGAAACATTTATTTATTTGTGAAAATATTTGGGCAGCTAAGTAGATCATGGATGAAGACACAAAAGTGGCACAACTTACAATTACATTCAGAGACTATGCACTAGACTGGTATATGGGCCTTGTAGTAAACAATCCACAAGGAGCACCTACAATCATTGCAGATGTGAAGAAGACATTAATCAAAGAGTTCCAACGACCAAGTTAAGAAGATCAGTTTATGAATGAGATGATAGAAATCAAACAAAATCCAGGAGAGTCAGTTTGGGAGATTGATCAGAAGTTCAAGCAATTGAAAGGTAAGTTGAAGTATCCTATCACAAACATGCAACATAAGCACCTATTTGTTAATTCATTATTGCCACATCTTAAGTATCCATTAAGGCAATAGAAGTTCCGGACTCGGGCTGAGGCTCTACAAGCAACCTTACATTTGGAGGAGAATCAATATAAGCATATAGACCCAGTTGTAGAAGAGTTGAGAGAGGACCTCAAGAATCTAACATTTTAGTTGAATCATATAAAGGCAAGGAAAAGAGGGAAGCTATCTGGTGTACCTTAAGCAAAATAGAAGGCCATCATAAGAATGAGTGTCCAACATTTGCACAATACTTGGGAGAAGGACTGCCAAATCCTTTACCCATAAGAGGACCATGGTGTTAGATATGTAGAACACATGGACATGATCCTTATCATTGTCCCATGATTCAAAAGTACCAAATAGTGCCCAAGAGTACAAACTACAATTTATGCAAGTCGATAGGACATGAAGACAAGGATTGTCAAACTTTGGAAATGGTGAAGGAAAGGACCTTAGATGCTTATAGGATGCAGGTTGCACTAATGACAGGTCCACCTACACAACAGTATAACAACACATAGCAGTTTACAGCGCCACCGCAGTATAATAATGCACAACAGTATAATCAGGTACCACAATATAATACACTGCGTGGAGACAATCAAGGAAACCGACGAGGATTCAGAGGAGGAGGTCGTGGAGGAAGAGGATTTGGAAGATGTAGAGCACCAATAACCTATCACAATTGTCAGCAACCTAGAAATTATTCAAGGGATTTTCCACTACCATCAGCGACATGATTGTATTGTCGCGCAACAGATCATGATACAGAAGATTGTCCTACACTTCTGAAAAAGATTCAAAAAAAAAGGAATTAGAATAACCAGAATGTTTTATGGATTTTCGTGGAAACTAGAGAATATGATGAGGAAAAGATTAGTTACTTGAGGGGGAAACAAGATAGGACTAGATGAAACAAATCAAAATCAGTACCAACACTAGTGGGTCGAAAAGAATACAACACCTCAACAACATTTTGATGTGCGCAAGGAAAATGAGACATTCAAGCAGGCTAGACATTAGATTTTGCAGGAAAATATTGCTTCTACTTCAGGTACAAAGCCAGGAGATGATGTACCAATATATGATATGCCTCATATATTTGGTCAAACCAATAGAGATCAGTCTTCAGAACAAGTAAGTAACCTAAGAAACTTTCTAGTGTCTTGCTTGAAGTTAATGAATGATAAAACATCTCTACAAGTGTTACAAAGTCTATTAGAAAAGTGAAATTATGGAGAAGAGATAAAACTAGAACAAAAGACAGCCAATCAAGTCCGTAAGAAGACAATAACAAATAGGGAGTTCATATTCAATGCAAATATTAGAGACTTTAACATTGGTGGCATCATATTAGATTTTGGGTCTGAGGTAAATGTTCTACCTAAGAAGACATAGGAATGCATGGGGGAACTTACATTGGGGTATTCACCTATTCAGTTGAAGCTAGAAAAGCAACATAGAGTGGTACCAATCGGTCGATTGAAAGGCATATCAGTGGATTTAGATGGTGTTTGCATTATGGCAGATTTTGAGGTAATTGATAAAGTGGATAATACTACACCTTATCCAACATTGTGGGACTATATTGAGCATTTGACAATCAAGTTATCATAAACTTGAAGACAATGAAAACAATTTTTGAATTAGGAGAATATAGAGTCATTTCACCCTTAGATCCTTTAGAAGGTGGAAGATATGTTGAACCAACGACAGAGAACCTCATCACAGAAGAGATCAACCAGTGGTTTAGAACTAGCGTGTGCAAGGAAGATTACATTAATTCAACAACAGATGGAATGCTTAGTTGGAGAAGCATTAATTCTTGTGCTTCAGATTCTGACACAGAACTAGCGAATTGGCATCAACACTTGCATGATATATCTACCAAAAGATGTGCAATAATGACGCATGCACTAAGATGGATTGGTTGAGAGGTAAGAGAACCTCCAACTTTTTATGGTCAAAATGATTTAGAAGAATTTTTAAGAAATTTTGAGTTAAAAGTTTTGGATAGTCAAAGGTTATTACTTTTAGATATTGCATTGAAAGAAACACCTGCACGTTGGTGGGGTATGCACAAAGGGAAGATACATGACTGGTATCAATGCAAAATATTACTATGCATTAGATTGAATAGGAGAATAAATATTTGGAGAAGTATGATGGAATATGACAACCCAGACAACATATAGATAGATGCATAATTCAATGGAGACTAGTATCACTAGAAGAATGGCCACATCACTTCATTAAAACATTAAAATTCATCCCAAGGAATCAGTACATTGAACTGGAACTGCGCAGAGGGACTGTAAATTGGGAAGATTTGCAGCAAAACTTTGTGATCATGTTTGCATTTGAATACAAGAATACATAGATAGATACAACACTAATGTTGGTAAAAGAGAGGATATTTGAAGAACCTGATGTTGGAATTGTAACAACTTATCAGAACCATAATCGACAGATATTCAGATAGTTGCTACATTGTTATCATGTTGCAAAAGATGACCCAACATAAGAAAAAACCCGCGCAATATTTAGATAATAGAAGTTGAAGGGGAAAGAGAAGTAGAAAGTCCACGTTTACAGTTAGAAGATTTTGTTGCACCACTGAAGATAAAGAAGGTAAATATTGGAACAAAAGAAAGCCCAAAGATTGCAAGTATTGGTGATTATTGGGATAATCAGATAGTGGAAATAATAACAAAGTTATTGCACGAATTTAGTGATCTATTTCCAACAACATTTTCATAGATGAAAGGGGTAGCAGGAGAACTTGGAGAAATGAATATTCCTCTACAACCAGATGTCAGACCAATAAGACAGAGGCCCTATATGCTAAATCCAATATACAAATAGGAAGTTAAGGAAAATATTGATAAAATGTTAGAGGCTAGTATAATATAACTGATTAAAGAATCTAAGTTGATTATCCCTATGGTAGTTCAGAAGAAGAAGCAAGGGAGAATAAGGATTTGTGTAGATTTGAGGAAGTTGAATGATGCATGTCTGCATGATCCCTTCTAATCCGGATTTAGGAGCGGAACGAAATGATTAACAGACTGAATACGATAAATACAAAGATATGAAGAAGAACACAGATATCCAGTGAACAATATCTTCTATTGAATAAATGAAATAGGTTAAAACTGTAAAACTGCAAAACTGAAACACTTGCTCGAATGGTTGTAATGTCCCTTTCCAAATAGTAGCTCCAGAGAGAAGGCTTAATGGTCTAAACCACCCTGTTAGACTATAGCCAGGGCCAAAGAGGGGTAAACAGGGTTACTAGAGGTCACTCCAGTCATAGGTGTTATATTTGAAAAGTGACATTGAGCTAAAAAGGGTTAAAAACGCTTTTAAGTCATTATGAGCTAAAAATAGAAGTCAACGGTGAATTAGGATTTCAACGGTGATTTAGGGTTTTGGAAGTCAACAGTGAATTAAGGTTTCAGCATGATTTAGGGTTTTGGAAAGCTATAAAGGAAGGGCCAGCGACCTAATTCATCTTTATGTAGATTATGGCTTGTCATTGAGGAGAGAGGCGCATCACAAGAGAGATAGTTCAATGGATTCCAGGAGGAAGACACCAATTGGTTGATTTCGTTGTTGAGAGACACACCCTAGTCACCGGGAAGATCACATAGGTATTCCATCATTCTTCAGCAGCATTTACGCAGTGCTCACATATTTCGGGTATTATCTTTAGTTGTTTATTTGTATTCTGGATAAGATCCTTTTGTATTTTGATCTAGTTGAGTGTTGTCATTTTATTCAGCCGCATTTGACCTTTGTAATCTGCAAATATATCATAATATACAATTTGCAGTCCTTTGTCGCATTTATTATTTGTATGACCATTTATATGTTGTAAACAATTGATCCTACACACACATTATCAGCGTTTCCTTGACTAGACAAGTTAGAAACATTACAATGGTATCAGAGCTTTAGTCCTATCAGCCTGTGAATAAATACAATGAGTGCAGCAGAAGACCCACAGGGTTTTGAACACGTAGGTGACGAATATGTCACTTATAACAGGCATAAGGAAAGAAGGCATAGGCCTGATTTTCCCCCTTTTCCTCCTAGCTCAGAGGAAGAGGAAGAGGCACACAAAGAAGCAAAGAGAAGGGAAGAGCGCGAGGTTGAGCGCGAGGATGAGAGGATGCTAGGAGATAGATATGAGCGACCAGAGGGCAGTGGCAAGGCCCTCATAGATCCAGAAACAACTTTCATGCAGGTTATCAATGATATGTTAGCTAGTCAGCGGACCATGTCTCAGTCCTTGGCACAGGTGGCTGATAGATTGGCTAGAGTGGGCACCCCAGACACACAAGTCCCGCATGCAGCATAGGGGAACTCAGGAGCAGGCATTATGTTGGTTGTGGAGCCTGATTATCTTCCTGATTCAGAGGTCCTTGCTTTCAGCCGTGTTTATACCCCATGAAGTATTTACACCCCAGAAGTATGTACACTCTTCCACGCGGGGGAGTGCAGAGGGGGGGTACCCCCTATGC
>ML801236.1:129429-146358 GCA_009831015.1 Picea engelmannii | reverse complement strand
CCATACCCTTGTTTCCCAGTTTCCAGAGGGCACCCCCGATAGCAGCACCACCACCAATAGCACAGAGGCCACCCACTCATGGAGACAAAATTGCAAAGTATAGGAGGGAGTACGCAGCATTGGGTCATGACTTCCATCAGGACATGACCTTAGTCGAGTACTGTGGACTTAGACTCAGGAACCGCCCCATAGAGCCACAGAGGGGAGGAACACAACAACAGCAGGGGCATAACCTCAATTTCATCCAAAAAGTTGGGAAACTCACCATCCCTTATTTTGACGGATCGTCAAAATACACCGCTAGAGATTGGGTACATAAACTAGACACATATTACAAGATCAACCAGATGACCGAGACAGAGGCCAATAGTTTCGCGACCTTACACTTGGAGGGTGAGGCACACGAGTGGTGGTATCATGGACAGGTGACATTGGGTCACAATCTCATCACCTCCTATAGGGAGTTTACAGATAGGCTCATGGACAGGTTTGAAAGGAAGGAACCCGAGATACACTTCAGGGATCTAGCCCAGTTGAGACAAACTGGCAAAGCAGAGGCGTTCATCATAGAGTGTCAGTGGGTAGTCGTGGCAGTGAAAGAATCAAAGCCCAATTTGATCATGTTATTCACAGAAGGACTCATAGAGCCTTTGAGAGGATGGGTGAAGGCACACATGCCTCCCACTTTGTAGGATGCCATCCTTCGCACTCGAGATCTGGCAGACTCAGTGCCAAAGACTAAAAATTTCTCCAAACCATTTGTGCCCCAGAGGGATCAAGACAGGAAGCCATTCCAGAGAGAATGGAAGGACAAGGAGAATTTGGATGATGAGACTAGGTAAGAGCTTATGAGGAAGAATATTTTCTTCAACTGCAGATATCCTTGGGTCCCAGGCCACAGGTGCATGGGCAAGGGAGAGATTCATTATATTGAGTTAGCAACAGATAGCGTGGAAAGTGAGGAGGAGGAGCAGGACAGTGGATCCACTAGTTCAGAGGAGGAGTCAGCACCAGCAGAGGAGCATCCTCCCCATAGACCACCGACACCGGCAGGAGCCCATCCTCCAGTAGTCCCACAACTGCCAGAGCAGGCTAACAAGAGGAAACCAGCAAAGGGAGGAGTCATAGCGACCCTTTCTGGTGTTCCCAGGTATGATACCCTCCATATCAGAGGGATTATTTAGGGGAAATGGGAAATTGCCCTGATAGATGGTGGGGCCACCCACAACTTCATATACACTTCACTAGTATCAAGACGGGTAATTCAGACAGAGGAGTTTGAGGGGTTTGATGTTGCGGTAGAAGATGGCCACACAGTGGAGTGTCTAGACAGAGTTCCAAACTTAGAGATGAAGTTAGGTAACTACACAGTGAGAGACACGTTTTATGTTGTTGACCTATCGAACACAGATGTGGTGTTAGGATTTCAGTGGATGATTACCTTGGGAAAAATCACTACCAACTACCAAACCTTGGAAATGGGATTCAGAGATCAGGATGGGAAGAAGTTTGTTCTAAGAGGTATGTCGACAAGAGCACCTAGGACAGTTTCAGCCAAGAGGATGGAGAGGATATTTAGACATGGGGAGGTAGCATATGCCATAGAATGCTTGATCACTACTTAGAAGGATTCAGAAGGTCGACAACAGTACCATATAGAGATCAAGAATTTATTGGGATGACATCAACAGGTCTTTGAATCAATTCCACTAGGGAGACCACCTGATAGGGGGTTTGAGCACACCATTGAGTTGGAGGAGGGGGCCAAACCTAAGATCACCCCCCCCGATCGTCATCCTAGTAGGTTCAAGGATGAGATAGAGAAGGCAATCAAGGAATTCTTGGCGATGGGACACATCAGACCGACCAACATCCCATTTTCTTCTTCAGTTGTCTTAGTTTTGAAGAAGGATGGCACCATGAGGATGTGCATTGATTACCGAGCCCTGAATAAGAAAACCATCAAGAACCAGTACCCTATCCCATGCATTGACAAGTTGATGGATGAACTTCATGGGGCAGTTTTATTCTAAAAAAATGATCTATGCTCTAGATATCATCAGATCAGCATCCGAGAGCAGGACATAGAGAAGACGACATTTCGATGTCATTTTGGACACTTCGAGTTCCTGGTTATGCCATTTGGGCTAACCAATGCACCCTCTACATTCCATTCTTGCATGAACCATATATTCAAGGATCAATTGAGGAAATCAGTCTTGGTTTTCTTCGATGACATATTGATCTATAGCTAGTCATGGAAAGAGCATATGAGGCACCTGGATGAGGTATTGAGCATCATGGAGGCACAGTCATTATATGCCAAAGAGTCCAAGTGCGAGTTCGGTATTACAGAGCTTCTTTACTTAGGCCACATCATCAGTGCATAGGGGGTACAGGTGCACCAAGAGAAGATCAGGGCCATTCTGGATTGGCCGACGCCCAGGAACGTGACAGAATTGAGGAGCTTCTTCGAGTTGTGCAGCTGTTACAGGCAGTTCATTCGAGGTTTTTCTCAGCTTGGAGCACCGCTGATAGATATTACCAAGCATGGGACCTTCATATGGACTGACGAATCACAAGAATCCTTTGATCACATGAAGGAAGTCATGGGCACTTATCCAGTGTTGGCACTACCAGACTTCACCTTGCCATTTGTACTAGAGTGTGACGCATTTGGCGAAGGGATCGGTGCAGTTTTGATGCAGGGAGGACACCCCATTGTATTCAAGATCCAGAATCTTAGTCAACCTAAGAGGTTGTACTCCATTTATGACAAGGAAATGTTGGCAATCATGCATGCCTTGACCAAGTTTAGACAATATTTGGTGGGCAGCAAATTCGTGGTCAAGATCGATCACAACAGTTTGAAGTATTTACTTGAGCAGAAGGACCTCAGTGAATGCCAACATAAATGGGTGATGAAGGTACAGGCATTCAACTTTGACATAGATTATGTCAAGGGGAAGAAGAACAATGTGGTCGATGCACTATCGAGGAGACTTGCGACATGTTCTTTGATGGAGATTTCAACAAATTGGAAATCCCACTTGTTAGTGGAATATTCCAAGAACAAGTTCACTTGTGAGATGATGGATGGGCAGATAAAGGATGACCGATATAGTGTCATTGACGATGTCATATTTTACAAGGATAGAGTCTACTTGGTGCCAGATTCAAGGCTCAAGAAGAAGATCCTCACTGCAGTTCATGATTCACCTCTAGCAGGCCATCAGGGGTTTTTCAAAACCTATAGACAGATCAGAGAGAGGTTCTCATGGAAGGGCCTCAAACAGGACGTTATGAGACACGTCAATGAGTGTGTGACTTGCTAGCAGAATAAGTCAAAGCATTCTCTTCCAACAGGGCTACTTCAGCCACTCCCCATTCCAGAGCAGAAATGGGAGAGTATATCTATGGACTTCATCATAGGTCTACCCAAGGTCCAGGGTAAGGACTATATCTATGTAGTGGTCGATAGATTGACCAAGTTTTCTCACTTCTATGCCATACCGATAGAGTACAACGTATTTTAGGTAGCTGAACTTTTCTTCAGGGAGGTCTTCAGACTTCATGGGTTGCCAAAGAACATCGCCAGTGACAGGGACAGTCGGTTCATAGGGACATTTTGGAGAGAGTTGACACCTAGCACCAGCTATCACCCTCAGATAGATGGGCAGACTGAGATTGTCAACAAGTGGGTTGAAGGGTATTTGAGGAAATATGTAGGAGGACAACAAAGAATGTGGGTAAAGTGGTTACATTTAAGAGAACATTGTTACAACACCACCTTCCACATGTCCATTGGTATGACACCCTTCCAAGCATTTTATGGATATGATGCTCCCACTTTGGTAGACTTGGTATTCGGGGAGAGAAAAGCTCCCAAGGACAAGGATTGGATCATAGAGAGTCAAGGGATTCTCAAATTGTTGAAAGAGAACCTGTAAACGACACAAAACTGACAGAAGATAAGTGCGGAAAGGCACAGGATAGAGCGCAGCTTTGAGGTTGGAGATTTGGTTTTCTTGAGACTCCAACCCTACAGACAGTCATCTCTAAAGAAGAGTGGGGCCGAGAAGCTCAAGCCCATATTTTATGGTCCTTACAGGATCATTCGTCGAGTAGGCGAGGTTTCTTACGAGTTAGAGCTTCTAGAGGGGAGAAAGATTCATAACGTATTCCATGTGTCTTGCCTAAAAAAGGCAATGGGACAATTCATTAGCACATCCGAGGAGCTTCCCCCGTTGGATGAGGAGACATAGTTAGAGTTAGTTCCGGAGGAGGTTTTGGAGTTCTGAGAGCGGAAACTGAGGAGCAGGGTCATCAGAGAGTGTTTGATTAGATGGAAAGGGCTTCCAGTAGAGGATGATACTTGGGAGAGCGAGTAGGTGTTGTAGCACCCTGGACTGGTATTGCTTGAGGACAAGCAATTTCGGGAAGGGAGGATTGTAATGTCCCTTTCCAAATAGGAGCTCCAGAGAGGAGGCTTAATGGTCAAAACCGCCTCGTTAGACTATAGACAGGGCCAAAGAGGGGTAAATAGGGTTACTAGAGGTCACTCCAGTCACATGTGTTATATTCAGAAAGTGACATTGAGCTAAAAAGGGTTAAAAACGATTTTAAGTCATTATGAGCTAAAAATAGAAGTCAACAGTGAATTAGGGTTTCAACAGTGATTTAGGTTTTTGGAAGTCAACAGTGAATTAGAGTTTCAGCATGATTTAGGGTTTTGGAAATCTATAAAGGAAGGTTCAGCGACCTAATTCATCATTATGCAGATTATGACTTGTCATTGAGGAGAGAGACGCATCTCGAGAGAGATAGTTCAGTGGATTCTAAGAGGAAGACACCAGTTGGTTGATTTTGGTGTTGAGAGACACACCCTAGTCACCAAGAAGATCACACAGGTCTTCCATCATTCTTCAGCAGCAGTTATGCATTGCTCACATATTCCAGGTATTATCTTTAGTTGTTTATTTGTATTCCGGCTAATATCCTTTTGTCTTTTGATCTAGCTGAGTGTTGTCATTTTATTCAACCGCATTCGACCTTTGTAATCCATAGAGATATCATAATATAAAATTTGCAGTCCTTTGTCACATTTATTAGTTGTATGACCATTTATTTGTTGTAAACGATTGATCCTACACACACATTATCAATGTTTCCTAGACTAGCCAAGTCAGGAACATTACAATGGTGGTAGCTATCTCTGAGAAAAGATGTGGATGCTACGTGCATCCATCTGAGCAGAATGATTACAATGAGGCTCTAGAGTCCTTTTTGATATTATTCATGAATGCAAAAACCCTAGACATCCAAAAGCCTAACCTTAGGAGGTGAAACACCAAAAGTCATGTGGGCCCCTATGGGTAAGTTGGTACGTCAACTTCCTAGGGTCGTAACTTTTGCATATGAGCTTTGTTTTAGGCATGTCATAGCCCATTCGAAAGGTCTTTCAGAGAACTACACATTACACCATCAAATTGTGACTCCATCTACAATTTAACTGTGGCGAGTAAAAAACCATTGTTTAGGGCTCCAAAATGACCTTGGAAGTACAACATGATGTTCTGGCATGAAAACATACAAAATAAGCTAGTTGGATTAAGTGAGAGGGAACCAATATCCACTTGGAAGACGTGTAGGGATTCAGACAACCCTAGAAGTGTAGAACCCACAATTACAAAGAAGTACATAAGAATGTGTTGAACTAAAAATGGACAAGAGGAGCTAGTTGGAATAGGTTGGCGGCCACCAATATCCTTATAGATCAATCCTCGCCCCTTAGTAAGAAATGGTATCCATTGCGTTGAGTTCCCCCATCAGGTGAGGAAACTTTTGTTGGATTTGGCCCTGGGTGAGCCATTTTCCTTGGTGTAGGATCTGCCCTGCCTTGACAACCTGATAAAGTTGGATCCTCTGCTGGCAAGTTCCCTTGAACTGTGTGTCCACTATCTAATTAGTGGATGCTTATTCCATGTAGTCAGGCTTGAGCTCTATTGGTGTCATATGTTTTGTGATATTTGATGTGTCCAATAATGGTGGAAAATATGGCCAAAGGAGGTCCACATTGAACATTGGGTGCATGCCAAGGAAGGATGGAGTGTTGAGCTCAAAATCATTGCTACCCACAACCTTGGTGATAGTGTAAGGCCCATAGCAAAGTGGGTGGAGATTTTGATGGGGCCCTGTGAGATGCTCCTCCTGCAAATGTAACCAAACTTTATCTCCAACCTTAAACTGGTGCGATACCCTATGTTGATCATGGTGCTTCTTGTACTTAGCATTGTATTTCTACAAAATCTCTTGGACCTGTTGGAGGATGTGTTGAATCTGCTCAATGAATTTGGTGGATTTGTCGATCTCAAACTGAACATGGGAAGAATCTGTCTATGTGGTGGCAAGAGGTAGTGAAACATCAATGGGACCCAAGGGTTGGAATCCCAGCCCCACCTGAAATGGGCTATGGTCGGTGGAGCTATGGAGAGCCTTGTTGTAACTGTGATGAACATAGGGGAGATTATCATCCCATGTACATGGATGCTTAGATTTTTACTTGCGCGGGATGTGCACAATAATCCGATTAACGACCTATGTTTGGTCATCTATTTAGGGGTGGAAAGCAGTGGATTTAGTGAGTTTGGTGTCCAACAGTGACCAGAGACTCGACCAAAATGTGTTGAAGAACCTGTTTTCCCGATCGGAGATGATGGTCTGTGGTATCCAAAAATGGAAGCACACTTGTTCGAAGAAGATCTTGGCAGTATCTGTCGTTGTGATATTGTTCTTACAAGCTATGAGGATGACCATCTTCGAAACTCGATCAACAACTACAAATATGTAGTCATTTCCTTGCTTGGTGGACGGAAGGCCAGACATGTAATCCATTGAGATGGATTTCAAAGGCTTATCGAGAGTTGGAAGAGGGGTTTATAAGCCTTGCTTCTTGATGGTTGGCTTGGAAATGGCATAGGCAGTGCAAGATCTGATATACTTGTTGACGTCCTATCGAATTTTTGGCCAATAAAAATGTTTTTAAAGAATGACCACAATTTTCTCCACGCCAAAATGTCCTACCATCCGACTGTAGTGGGCTTCCCAAATCAGCTTTGCACGCTCACTTGTAGGAACACAGAGATGGCCCAGATGGCATAATAGTCTATCCTAAATGTTAAAATAGATGACAGTCGCACCTATACCCAAGAGTTGATAGGTGGTGGCGAAGTCCGGATCTTGTTGATAAACTTGGGGCCACTCAGATTCCTCGTGTCCACAGGAATTGAGCATAGTGGTGAGTGCATCCACGGGAGGTCAACTGAGGCAGTCAACGATGTGATTTGAGATCCCTGTCTTATACTTGATGTTGAGATGGAACGATTGCAGGTAGGTGGACCACTTCTGATGGCGGTCGTTCTGCAATTTCCCTTGTGTATGTATGAACTGCAGAGGCTTGTGATCAGTGTGGATGATTGTCTCCTTTCCCATAATGTAATATTTCCATTGATGACGGGCTTGTACAATGGAATAAATTTCCTTGTCATAGGTGGGGTATTTTCGAACAATATCTAAGAATGTCTCACTATGGTATGCCACTGAATGACCGTGTTGAGTGAGAACTATGCCTACAACATAGTCAGATGCATCAATCTCAATCTCAAGAGGTTTCTGCAGATCAAGCAAGGAGAGTACTGGAGTTTAGCACAAGCGATGCTTCAGATCATCCAATGCTCATTGTTATTCCTTCCCCTACATGAATTTTTCCCTGCCATCGCCCTTGGTCACCTAGATAAGGGCCCGTGCAATATGGGAGAATCCCAACAAGAACCGTTGGTAGAAGTCAGCCAGTCCCAAGAATCTTCGAAGCTTGATTAGTGTGGTCGGGGCTGGCCAGTCACTTATGACTTGGATCTTAGTTGGATCAATATGTACCCCATGCTCATCAACAATGTATCCCAAGTATTGGACCCTATTCATGCCAAAATATCATTTTTCCAAGTTGGCATATAGCTTGTGTTGTCGCAGAGTGATCAAAACCTATTGAATATGTCGCATGTGTTCCTCCCAAGTTCTGTTGAAGATGAAGATGTCATCCAAATATACCACCACAAAAGAGTTGGTGAAGGGTATCAATACATCATCCATCAACCTTATGAAAGTGGTTGGTGCATTTGTTAAGCCAAAGGGCATGACCAACCATTCAAAGAGACCTTCTTTAGATTTGAAGGTTGTCTTCCATACATCAATTGGTTCGATGGGAACCTAGTGGTATCCAGACTTTAGGTCAATATTGTTGAAGAACTTTTCCCCCTTGAATTGGTCAAGAAGGTCATCAATCCTAGGAATTGGGTACCGGTTCCTGACTGTGATTTTGTTTAAGTCTCTGTAATCAATGCAGAGTCGCCAAGTCCGGTCCTTCTTCTGCATCGGTACAATTGAGCTTTAAAAAAGGGGAGGAGTTGGGTCTGATGTGCCCCTTTTGAAGAAGCTCTTCGATCTGACACTTTATTTCATCATTTTCCATCAACGAGCGATGATACACTGGTCCATTAGGTAGAGGTGCATCAGGGGTCATATCAATTGGATGATTGACTTGGCAGTGCGTCGGTACCCTGGTGGGTGAGGAGAAGATGTCTATGTATTCTTCCACGATCTCGTCCACTTGCTTCAGCTGCAAAGAGAGGCTCTGTGTAGAGGCCACACATGTGGCGATGACCTTCTTCTTACTGTGAGAACGGATCACAAAGAAGACAAACTTCTCGGTCTGTGAAATGACCTTACTCCATTGCTTAGCAGAGATTAAAGAAATATCGGTAGGTGGCACTACCTCCGGTATCCTGTACAATTGTCTACCCAAAGTAATAATAACACTGTGGGGTCTAGACTCATACATAACATGACACTTCCACAAATATGGTTGTCCTAAGAAAACATTGCAAACTTCAAGGGGAGAAATATCACACAACACCTCATCTTTGAAAGGCTTGATGACGTAGGGCAGACGACATTGTTGGATAACACAAATATCTCTTCCTTGGCGAAGCCAACCGATGGTGTAGGGATACAGGTGCGGTGTCGTTGGAAGGTCCAGTTGCTTAACGACCTCTGCTGAAATAAGTTTCTTTTGACTGCCGCAATTGACAATGAAATGAAGTAGAGCCCCCTTTAGCCACATCTATGAGTGAAAGAGGTGCTCCCCTTCCTCTAGTTCTTATGGTTCGCTTGGCCGAAATTTGGTGGTAGCGATAGTGGCACTGGGTTCAACATCGATAATATACTTCCCTCCTTCAAGATTTGATTCAGAATCAGAATCAACCTCTGACTCAAAATCCTTCAACTCGACCACGAGTGACTGCTTGGAGCCACATTCTTCAGTGTTGTGCCAAGGGATTTTCTGGTACTCACACCATTTTCCCATATCCTTCTTCGTCTTCTCATTTCCCTTCTTGTGTTGCAACTTGGATTGGTTGTCTTAAGAGTGGACATCTTTTCTCTGCCCCTTGCTGTGTGGATTGGGGCCACCTTCTCACTACTTTGACTGTGAGGAGTTTGTAGATCCAAACTCTCACCTCTTCTACTTAAATTTATGCTCGATCTTGATAGCGTATCTATAAGTTGTACCCAATGAGGTGATGTCCAGAAACTCGATTTTTGTTTGAATGTATCTATGAAAACATTCCTGGTATTTGAGCACCATATGTCACTCATAGTCTTTGATACCCAATTTGGTGCGCAGGGTTTGGAAAATATTAGTGAAATATGGTACTGACTAGTCCCTTTCTTGATGCAAGGTGGTCCATCTAGTGTACTGGTCCTCATAGCTTCCAAAAAGGTAGTATTGTTCTTTAATGGCATCCTGGAAGGAATCCCCTGTAAGGGAAACCATAAATATTGCAGATTCCTCTATGGACCTGTGCTTAGAGTAAGTGTTCCACCAGTCCTTAAAATGGGGGATGACCTTGAGGAGTGCAAAAGTAATCTTTTCCCTATCAGAAAAATTGTAGACCGAAAAATACCCTTCGAGCAGATTCAACCATTTATCCACAACATCTACATCTATTAGTCCTTCAAATAATGGAATATCAAAATTTTCATGTACCTTGAAGGGGGTTACATGGCCAATTGATGAAGATGCTTCTCCTGTGGGCAACCATCGAAGGATCTGCGCAAAGTTGTCCATCATTTCGTTCCTTTGTCGCGCAAGGGATTCCTCGAGTAACATTTTAAAAGGATCTTCTGCTCCATCATCTTTCTTTTCGTCTCCCATGGGTTGTTTTCAGGCTCGGCACGACCGATCTTGCAATGAATTGATTGGTTCAAGTCCCAACTTCTTGTACCCAGATCTTGTCGGGGACATGCACAAAGAAAAATAAATGAAGAGAAGAATGCTCTAATACCACTGATCTGGATTTAGGAGAAGAACAAAATGATTAACAGAGTGAATACAATAAATATAGAGATATGAAGAACAACACAAATATCCAGTGAAAATTCTATTCAATAAATGAAATAGCCTGAAACTATAAAACTGCAGAATTGAAACACTTGCTTGAATGGTGGTAGTTATCTATGAGAAGAGATGTGGCTACTAAGCGCATCTGTCTGAGAAAAATGATTACAATGAGGCTTCAGAGGCCTTTTTGATATTACTCATGAATGCCAAAACCCTAGACATCCAAAAACATAACCCTAGGAGATGAAACACCAAAATTCATGTGGGCCCCTATGGGTAAGTTGGTACCTCAACTTCCTGGGGTTGTAACTTTTGCATACGACCTCCGTTTTAGGCACGTGATAGCTCGTTGGAAAGGTATTTTAGAGAGCTACACATTATGCCATCAAAATGTGATTAATTCTACAGTTTGACTGTGGCGAGTAAAAAAACATTGTTTAGGGCTCCAAAATGACCTTGGAAGTACATCAAGATGTGTTGACATGAAAACATACAAAATAAGCTAGTTGGATTAGGTGAGAGGCCACCATTATCCACCTGGAAGATGTGTAGGGCTTCAAACAACCCCATAAGTGTAGAACCCACAATTACAAAGAAGTACAAAAGAACATGTTCAACTAAAAACAGACAAGAGGATCCAATTGGAATATGTGGGTGGCCACCAATATCCATTTGGATCACCTTCCCTACTCCATTTACAGATGAGGTACTGGAGAATGTAGGAGGACAAGAAGCATACTCATTTACTGATGGATTTTTAGGATATCACCATATCAGAATAACACCATAGGATGGACAAAAGACTACATTTTCCATAGAATGGGGGTCATATTAGTATACAATGATACCCTTTGGATTGAAGAATGCCCCTGCTATTTTTTCAAGAGTAGTGGTAGTTGCATTTAAAGATTTTGTACATAAATTTTTGGAGGTTTATTTAGATGATTGGATAGTATTTTATTAAATGATCATGTTAAAGTTTGAAGGTTGATGTTAGACAGGTGTAGACAACACCAAATTTCCTTGAATATTAAGAAATGCATATTTAGCGCACTATTTCAATTTTTTCTAGGGCATGTGGTGTGTAAACAGGGTCTATTGGTTGATCCTACGAAGATTGCTATCATTGTTAATTTACCACCACCTAATTCAGTGCACCAATTAAGAGCTACAATTGGTCATGCAGACTACTATATGAAGTTCATAAGGAGAGATGCATAGATTACTGCGCCCATGGAGAAATTGTTAAAGAAGGATACCAAGTTTCGATGGAATGAGGAGTGCCAACAGAGTTTGGACAACTTGAAGGAGAAAATGTTGACAACGCCAATTTTGGTGTTCTATACTGGTCAAAAGAGTTTCATGTTCATGTGGATGCCTCTTCAATAGCACTTGGAGTAGTACTAACATGGCCAAGAGAAGGTGACATAGATCACCCAATAGCATTTGCAAGCAGGAAGCTCTCAGATTCAGAATAGAATTATAATACAACATAGAGAGAAGGGTTGGCTATGGTGTATTCATTGCAAAATTTTAGACATTATTTGTTAGGCCAACATTTTAAGATGTTCACACATCACTCTTCTCTTAGATACCTGGTCAACAAGCCAATGTTGGGAGGAAGGATTTGTAGATGGTCACTGTTATTTCAAGAGTTTGATTTTGAAGTATTTGTGAAGCCTAGAAGGCTAAATACAGGGCCATATCAGCAGCTTGGAGGAAAATTTTCCTAATGCAAAACTCTTTTCAGTGCAAATTGTTGATGGATACATTGCTGATATTATTGAATTTTTGAGTACAGGATTTGCCCCAAAGGAATACAATACTGCGCAGAAGAAGAATTTGGTGGTTAGAGTTGTAGATTACCAACTTATTGCAGTACACTTGTATAAATTAGGTGCAGACAATATTCTAAGGAGATGTTTCAAGGAACATGAATGTCCTATCATTTTGGTAGAAGCACGTGAAGGAATAGTTGGAGGACAATATCCAAGTAAGTCTACTGCGCAAAAGATATTGCGTGCATGACTATGGTGGCCAACAATTTCTAAAGATACAAAAGAGTAGTGTCATGCTTGTGATGTCTATTAGAGGGTAGGAAATCCATCCAGGAGGGATGAGATTCCACTGAAACCTCAGGTAACTCTTAAAGTATTTGACAAATGGGATGTAGATTTTGTAGGACCAATCAATTCACCAACTAAAATATCAGGACGAAGATACATCATTACAACAACAAAATATCTAACCAAATTGGTTGAAGCATCAACAATAAAAGATTGCAGCGCATAAAATACAACACACTTTCTGTTTGAACAAGTAATTGCAAGGTTTGGATGCCCTAGAATTCTGATAAGTGATCAAGGAACTCATTTTATCAACAATACCATCTAGACAATCACTGAATAATTTGAGATACATCATTAGAAGAGCACTCCATACCATCCTCGAGATAATGGAACAATGGAATCATTTAATAAGATATTGGAGAATTCCTTAACCAATATTTGTAATGTAAACAGAGATGATTGAGATTTGAAGATACCAACAATATTATGGGCTTATAGAACCACATGCAAGAAACTTACAGGGTAGACACCTTTCAGATTGGTGTATGGACAGGAAGAAGTAGTCCCTTTAGAGTATTTGATACCTATTTTGTGCATTGTTGTTAGAAAAACAGGACCGTGGAGTAATAAAATAAAACAAATGCCGAAACAAAACAGAGAAGATACACAATACAAGAGAGACACAGATTTACGTGGTTCACCCAGTGTGGGCTACGTCCACTAGAGAAATTGTCAGGTCCTTTCTTTATTATTATCCAGCAAAATGAAGGGATACAACCTACAACAAAACCTGTTGTAACTTCCTCTTCTTTCTCTCACAGTCTCCTCTCTCAGAATACAATACTCGCCAACCTACATAGCCGCAATAAATTTCCCTCATAAAAGAGGGTTGCCTTCTAGGGCAAAAAACCCTAACATAATCTCTATCGTTAGATCTACGACCCTATAATGAACGGTCCAGATTTACAATGAAATTACAATATACTTTTACAAGGCAATTTTTTCTTCAGGGGCTTTTCCCCCGAACCCCCGCTTGCCCCCAGACCCCCCAGCCGGGGGGATAGCCCCCCCGGACCCTGCAGAGGGGGTACCCCCCCTCTACACTCCCCCGCGTGGAAGAGTGTACATACTTCTGGGGTGTAAAGACTTCATGGGGTATAAACACGGCTGAAAGTAAAATGCCTCTAAATCAAGAAGATAATCATGCTCCACAACCAACAATTGCAACCATTACAAACATGACAGAAAGAGGCACAACTCAAGAAAGATTGGCTCAACTCATGGAATTAGAAGAAGACATGATTATGACTGGTTTCCATCAGGAAGTACATAAAGAAAAGGATAAATCTTGGCATGATATACATATTAAGAATAAAAACCTTAAGGAAGGAGATCTAGTTCTCCTCTATGACAACAAATACTTGCAACACCCAGGGAAATTCATGATGCATTGGTTAGGGCTACATGAGATCAAGTCTGTCACATATGGAGGAGTTGTGCAACTGTAGGAACTATCCAGAAACAAGATTCAATGTTTGGTGAATGGAATTCCACTGAAACTGTATAGGGATAGTTGAACCAATAACCCTCAATAGTTGCAACGCAAAAAATTAGATTTGTACATAGTGTATATAATAGGAGTCAAAAGAATAAAAAGGAAGAAAAAATGGAAAAAGAAGAAAAATACAAAAAGATGAAGTGGATAGATAAGTGTTAGATAGGCAGTTAGATGTTACAATGCACAATATACCGTAAGTGGTGTGAAAGAACATGATGACACCGTGCGCCAGAAAAAGGTGACAAGACAAAAAATGCAGCGCGCCGAGACAGAAAGCACTCAGAAAGAGGAAACCGATGATAAAAAAAGTGGGGCGTGACAGAGCATTTATGATAGGACTTATAAAAGAAAAAAACTTGCAAGGCAAGACTCATTGTGTCATTGTGAAAACGAGAGCTAACGAGCGAAAACTCAGTGTGAGTAGGTGTTTCCAAAGTATTTAGTGAATATTCAGAGCAATTTTTGCAGAAATTAGTAGAATGGCACCACCGAAGATTGTAGCTCCCAATCACATCGCAAGGAAAATACACAGTGCCACGAGATCTCCACAGGAGCAAGTAGTTGAAAAAACAAACCCTATTCAGCTGGAAGGAGTGGTAGATGTAGATGCAATCCCATCTCTCATTACTGGACCAGTTATTCCCACCATGGTAGAAGAGCAGGATTTGTCGACAAAGGAAATGGATGTCGACCTGAGGGGCGAAGAACAAAACCCTACGCAAAAAATTGGATTAGGAGCACCACCAAATATGGATGAGAATGACGATGAACATAAAGTGTTGGATGAGCCCAGAGGATTGATCGAAGCAACACAACAACCTGTCGCATAACCAGCACAACAGTAAGAAGAATAGGTGTAGGTGGAGGATGCTACTGACAAACTATACTCGGATGCAAAATAAGATGAGGATGTGCACCAAGAATCAAGACCATCAACAATGACAACGAAGAAAAAGGGAAAACAGACAGTACAAATATCACCATGCAAATAGAAAGAAGTAACACTGACACTGCCGCGCATACCCTAAGGAGTCAAGATCCTTCCTGGCATCTTAGGATGTGTGGATAAACTGGAGTATGCAGACCATGATATTGTAGATAGGGACAAGTTCCCTATGTTGGCATGTTTTACAGACAGTGTGTGCTTGTCATTGATGGCAAGAACAGTGTGTGCATTGATGGCAAAACAGGAACAACGTAAGCTAAGGAGGATTAGCACAGAGTCGCACGCAGTGCGTAGGTGTGCACTAGGGCGAGGTTAACTCATTGCCAAAGCTCAAGAGAGATAGCATACTCAGAATCTCAGGCGAATCAAAGGTCGAGGCCTTTGACACTTAGAAATTTTTCTAAGTAAGGAGGATGCGTAAGCTCGGGAAGAGAAGCGACATTGATCATTGGATCCCATTCAAAATTTCGGATGATCGTCAGATCTGAATCTAGATAGGAGGAGAGCAAAGATGGAGGACAGATCTTTGGCGTTAGATACGAGCACAGGGTCCGACCATTGTTGGATCAGGAAGAAAATGCACTTTCTTTAAAGTGCAAGATCGAAGCGGTGGTCCAACTCCATTTCAAAGTTTTGGCTATCGGGGTTTCGGATATCGGAAGTTGGAGTGTCAAAACACTTTGCAACAAGAATGCCAAAATTGCGATATGATCTGAGCCGTTGAATCAAGATCAGATCTGAACCATCGAATCATAGGACACGTGGTGAAAGATTGTCATGTCGCTGACTAGAAAGTCAAGGGAATGAGGTTCCCTAACCTCTCGAATTCACGATATGCGAAATCACAAAACTATCTTAGCCGTTAGATCGAGGTTTGTTCTGGACCGTTGATCCAACTCCATCTCGGAGTCTCGCCTATCATGACTTGGAGTGACGAGAACCTCCATCTAAGGAACAACGAGATGCAAGATTGCGAAAATATCAGGACCGTCGGATCACCAAGAACATGAACCGTCGATCTGAGCTCCATCTCAGAGCTTCGCCTATCGCGACTTGGAGTGACAAGACCCTCCATCACAAGAATCGCGAGATGCGAACTCACGATGAGATATGGACTGTCAATAGACCAAGATTCTGAACTGTTGATCTAAGCTCCATCTCGGATCTTCACCTATCGCGACTTGGAGTGACGAGAACCTCCATCACAGGAATCGCGAGATGCGAACTCACGATAAGATCTAGACTGTCAATACACCAAGATTCTGGACCGTTGATCCGACTCCATTTCGAAATTTCGCGAATCGCGACTTGGAGAGGCAAGAAACATAACCACAAGAGTGTCAAAGTGCCGAAACACGAAATTACCAAATGTAGTTGTTGAATAAAGGCTCTGGTCACAGCCCTTGGTAACATCGGTGAGAGATGGAGGAAAGAGCTAGAGAAACCAAGCTCCTTTTCGGGGATCGCGACTGGGAGTGTCGAGACACTTGGTCACCCGAATGCTGAATTGTTGAATGCCAAAATGAATGCAAGATCGTATGGAGCCAATCCAACGGTGTAGGTGAATTTGAGCATAATCGGAGGGCTAATATTGCTCCTCGCAGTGTAACTGCTAGAAACCTGATCCGGATTTATGTAGGAACACAATGAAATACAGAAATACACATAAATGCAGAGATGCAGCGGAAATAAGACTTTAGTTCATTGATAACAAATGACTGAAAAATGCTTACAGACAGAATGTAAATAAACTAGCCAAGGCGCTGGTAGCTTATCTCTGAGAAGAGATGTGGCTGCTACTCGCATCCATGAGAAGATGATTACAATGAGGCTCTAGAGGCCTTTTTACAATAGACGAGAATGCCAAAAGTCATAGACATCCAAAAACCTAACCCTAGGA
>ML801236.1:78157-101521 GCA_009831015.1 Picea engelmannii | reverse complement strand
TTTTCTGACATTGGTTTCTAACATTTATTTTGACTATGCATGGGCATTGGTGATGAGCTATTTTCTGTGGAGCTTGTAGATCCTCGATGATACATGGGTCATTGAATCATGAGAGCTACTTGCATTCAATAAATAGACACTTCACTTTTATGCTAGTTGGACATTTAATATAAAATAAAGAAGACACTTTTCTATGCTATACTTGGATATGTAACTAATGCCCAATGGACACTTCACTTCTTAAGGTAAAATAAAGAAAGACACTTTTCTATGCCATAGTTGGATATGTAACTAATGCATGGGCATTGGTGATGAGCTATTTTCTGTGGAGCTTGTAGAATCTCGATGATAGGTAATTGAATCATGAGAGCTTACTTGCATTCAAGAAATAGACACTTTTATGCTAGGTGGACATTTAATGTAAAATAAATTCAAAAAACATATACTTACTTTTATGCTAAGTGGACATTTAATGTAAAATAAGGAGACACTTTTCTATTCTATATCAAGAAATAGACACTTACTTCTATGCTAGGTGGACATTTAATGTAAAATAAAGAAGACACTTTTCTATGGGATATGGTAATCATTTTTTTTTGTGTGTGATTTAGAAGCATATCATCATTTCTAATCAAGAAAAAGAGAAATTTTGTATGTTAGTTGGACATAGAAAGCATTTTTTAAATTCATGTTAACTAAATCTATTCAATGCAAATCAAATCTATTCAATTGGATAGATTTCTCAAGTTTTAATTATGATTGCTTTGCTTTTATTTTTGCGCAATATGGATATGCATACTTTTGAGTGGAGTGGATTTGATGTTTAGATTGATGTATCATTTGACAGTATTTCATAGGTAAACAATGATGCTTGGATTGATGTACTATTTGTCATTGATTGGGATATGTGTGCTATTTCACACACATATGATATGTGTATGATTAGACATTTGCATATACTAAGAAGTATTTCCTAGGTAGATGATGATGCTCATAATGATGTGCTATTTGACATTGATTGATATGTGTGATATTTGACATTTGGATATGTGCGTGTGTTTTGTAGTTTAATCATAATACACTCATAATGGAAAAGGACATTGATATTTTTATGTGGATGGACTTTTAAGTCTCCTAATGATGATTGCTTCATTTTTATTATGACAATATGTCTATACATACTTCTAAGTGGATTTGTGGTCTTTTATTTTTATTTTTTATAAGTTAGAGTTTGTATTAAATCCTGTCAAAAAGATATAGTTGCCTGTAAATGATTTTCAAACGTGGCAGCGACGTCTTTCTGGGAAACCACTGCTGCTATTTGTCCATAGTTCTAGGTGGCAACGATGCCCTTTTGGGAAACCACCGTTGCCATTTGTTCAAGAAAAAAAGTATGCCATGCAAAAAGAAAAAGCTTTACAACCACGCATGACAAAGTGTTGACGGTTGAATTTAAACTTAAAAAAAAACAAAGGCCAACCTTCCATGGTTGCCAGGAAACGAAAGGAGACCGAAACCTGAAACAAGAAATCATTTAAAAACCTGGTTCAAGCTGTGGCTCGACGTAGACTTGGCGTGCCTGTGCTTTGCCCTTGTCACGGTTCGCTATAGCTTATCGAAGGTCTCGAAGGAAGGACATCAGAGTGTCCACTCAGTTCCAACGTTTTGTGTCCCTATTCTACATGTCGAGCATAGTCGACTTGACCTCCCCCAGGTCCTTTTTGAGGTCACTCAGTGTATCCATTATCGTTGTTCGATCATCGCACCCGTCACAAAAGGGACGGGGGTGGATAGACAACAGAGAATCAGAAGAGGAAGGAGAGAAGGCGGGACCCGAGGTGGTGTTGGGGTGATGAAAGGGGGAGGGAGGATGAGGAGGTCGTCGAGGGGGGGAGGGGGGTGGTGGTGCGAAACCTAACGAGTTGCCAAGGTTATCAAACCACTCGACCCTATAGGCGTAGGGGTTCGAGAGAGGGGAGAGGTTAGGGGTGTGCTCGCGGAGTGGCTGGGAGGGGGCGGGCGCAGCGACAGGAGCCAAGACTGGGAGGAATTCGGCTTCAGGAGGAGGCTATGGGGTGGGCGACTTCCTTCCCCTGGCCGCATACCAGGCGACACCTCGTTTGGCCTTGCCTCTAAGTGGGGGCATGACGAGAGCTAGTGGCACCCTGGGAGGGAAGACACAGAGGGTCGACAAATCTGGAGAGGGGAGGCACGAGCACGAGCTTGCGTTCGAGTGGAGGTCGCACCAGAGAAAGTTCACGAGCCTGAAGAAGAGGTGAACCAGGGAGGTATGGTCCTGCAAACTGTGAGGGGGCGAATGAGTATGAGAGCACCCAAGCTCAGCTTTAGGATCATAAGAGCTAGTCTAGAGCAGATGTGACCAAGGAAGCGTCCTGCACGACGCCATGAAGACTCCCATGTCACAGAGCTTCCAATTTGTGCGGCCTGCTGGTTTCAAATGAAGAGTGGAGGGTGGCGGCAGAAGGTTCAAATCCATGAGGTGAGTGGAGTGGGATGACAGATTTGATCGGACTCCAGGTGGCCTCGTGGTGTGATCACGCCATTGGCTCAGAAGCACCCCATCCGGGGGTCGATCTTTGGGTGGGCTATGTTCCTGCAAGCGATGACTGTGGGATGGGAGGGATTGGTAGAAGGGGAGCATGAGAAGACTCCTTCCTCCATCTCGACACCGAAATTTGCCAGGAAGTCAACAACTTGATTTGTTGTTCTTCTTACATGGGAGGGAAGGATTACCCATTGAGGCTGGAGGGTTGATTTGATTATGAAAATCCCATTCATGAGTTTCCATCTTGCAGAGATTTTCTCCGGGTCTGCCTCGTTGAGCAGATGTGAGAGGAGATTTATAACAATTTGCGAGTCACCTTTTGCGATGATGGGGAAAAATTCTTGCTCTGTGGCCGCTTGTAGACCACAAAAGAGGCCCCATAATTCCGCAGCATTGTTGGTGTTGTGCCCAATATGGAGGATTTCCCTTTTATTGTTTTGGATGACTGCTCCAGGGTCCTGGATTCCCTTTGGAGGCCCCATCAAAATTTAGTTTTAGCAGCCTATAGGCGGAGCTTCCCATTGAGTGGGGCTAAGATTATGATTGACAACTGCAATAGGCTTATCGGGGGTGGGGTGGAGGTTGAGTAGCCAGGCGCTGAGGATGTGACACTCATTTTGTGGGCCATTTAGATCATGTTCCGTCCAGGGATGCGAAGAGATTGTTTCCTTGATGTTGGTGTGGATTGTGGTCCATACTTCTTGCCAGGTCCTGGTAATCGATTTAAAGATTTGTTTGTTCCTCTCTTTCCACATTTTCCAAAGAATGAAACCCGGTAGCAGCCGCCAGATTCTATTGAGGATGGGGGATTGAAAGGTCGAGCTTTGCCATCTTGTGATAGTTTGTCAAAGACCTGTGCGGTTCCTGTCTATGGTTCTCATAAGGCTGACGTTGTGATCCCAGATGCACGAATTATAGGTGCACAAGTTTAGGAGATGATTTTGAGTTTCCTCCTCTAAGCCGCATAACTGACACCAGGAAGGACTGATGAAACCCCTTTTCCTTAAGTTGTCCCAGGTGAGAATGATGTTGTGCGCCACTAGCGAAAGGAAGGTGTTGATTTTCGGCCAAGATTTTGTGTCCCAAATCTTGCCCCAAACCTCTTCCCAAGGTAAGGTTTTGTGACCTGCTTTTAGGTGGTAAGCTTCTTGAATGTTAAAGGTACATGTGGTGGAGTGTCCCCATCTGAGCATGTCCTCCCCTTGTTGACTTAATATTTTCCTTGAATCAAGATGCTGCTGCAGAGGATGGAGATTTAGCTTTGGGGGAATATTAAGGTTCTCGTGGGAATTTTTCCAGGTGCATCAGATTTCCCCTAGGACATTTGGGTTCCAGAAATCTGCCACTTTGTGGAGTCCTACTGCAGTTGTGAAGGGGATGAAGGCACTGAGATTCAGATCTGTATTCAGGGATGGGAGTTGTTGCCCAGAGTCACTCCAAAAGAGAGCCGAAGACCCACTTTGTTGTTCCCAAAAAGAGTGGTACGTGATGAGACCCCGATTATTCATAGCCGCATTCCAGATGAGCAAACCTCGACTTTGACCACTCCACCTGATGAGCTCTCTTTTCGGGGTTGTGGGAGTGTATTTTTTCCTCCAAAGACGTATCCAAAGGTCTTGGGGTCTCTTTAACCATCTCCACCAAATTTTAGCACTGAGGACCTTATTGATAATGGTCGGGTCTCTAAGGTCGAGGCCCCTTGCTTTCTTTGGATTACAGACTTTTTGCCAGCTTACCAGGGTTATTTTTTGCCCTTCTTTGTTTCCCTGCTAGAGAAAGTTTCGTTGAATAGTTCTTAAGGTGCTGAGGATGAAATTTGGGGTTGCCAAGGCAGAGAAAGCATAGACAGGGAGGGCCCGAAGGACTGATTTGAGGAGGATGAGGCGGCAAGGCAGATTGAGGGAGTGGAAGGTCCAAAGGGAAAGTCTCTTTCGAAAGTTGGACAACAGGGAGTCCCAGGATGCATTTATTAGTGGGTTATCAATGAGGGGGATGCCCAGGTAGACGAAAGGGAGAACACTACGAGTAAAACCCAGGATTTGAGTGAGGTGGTTTTGGATCTCAATAGGCGTGTTGAAGAAGAAGACTTGGGATTTGGTCAAGTTCACCTCCATGCCCGAAGCCTCGCAGAAGAGGTCAATGATAGATCTAAAGTGTAGGGCTTCTTTGGTTGTAGACATTCCCATTAGAAGTATATCGTCCACGAATTGGCTGTGAGAGATGGGGGGAGAGATCCCATGGGGAGTGAGGCCAGAGAGGGAGTTATCCCTGATGGTTGCCTTGATAGTGCGACTCAACCCTTTTGCCATAAGAATGAAAAGGAAGGGTGAGAGCGGGTCCCCTTGTCTTATTCCTCTTGAGGGGGAGAAAGGTTTTGAGGGAATGCCATTAATGAGGATGGAGAACAACGCTGAAGAGGTAAGGTTGACAATCCAGGAGACCCAAATGGGATCAAAGCCAAAGGCTAGGAGAGTTGATCTTAAATAGATCTAGCTTAACTTATCAAAGGCTTTAGAGAGATCCAGTTTTAGGAGCATACCTTGAGTTTTGGTTGAGTGTAGCGAGTGGATTACTTCATGAGCCAGGATTACGCTGTCTAGGTTTATCTTCCCTCCACTTAACCGGATTGTCCCAGGGAGATTAAGAACAGTAGAATAGGTTTAAGGCGGGTTGCAATGATCTTCATTAGGATTTTGAAGATGACATTGCAGAGGGAAATGGGCCGGAAGTGCGAGGGAGAAGTAGTGTTGTTTTCTTTGGGTATAACGGTGAGAAAGGTCGCATTGAGGGCCTGGAGGACCTTCCTGGATCTTCTGGAGTCCTTGATGATTTTCCAAACATCTTCGCGGATGATGCCCCAACAGTAGTGGAAGAAATCGAAAGTGAACCCATCTGGCCCAGGGGATTTTCCCGGGATACCCCAAGGACGTGCCCCAGTTATATTATGTATTGTAATCATGTTTATAGGCTGGTGAGCCAAGTGTATATAAGTTGTTGGGATTATGTATTATTTACGCCTGAGAGCCTAGGTGTTAAAGGCCAAGAGTCTGATTTTTGTATATGTAATTATGTAGATCATTAATGAAATATAAACATCGCTGCGTGCCGACCGACCATGAAGAAAGAGTGATGGGGGAGTAAGCTTCCACAAGGCTAGGTAAGGGAGAGGGGGCTGAAAGGTTGGAAAAGGGGCTAAGCTCGAGGGATTAAGTCCTTGGGAATAATAATTTATTATTATTTCAAATGGTGTGAAAGGCATAATTTTTATCCTAAGTTCTTGGAAAAAGGGAACACATACTTGATGGAGTGCACGCAGCTTCATGGGCGACATGTGTCAGCCCAGGCACATGCAATTTAATCCAAGAATTGAGCCATGATGGGGGGGGGTCCTCCATTCTATCGTCGATTGTCTGAACCGTGTTGCCTCTGCATTTGATCATTGCATACCTCACGCAGCTCTAAAACCCAAAACCGTGAGACCTCTGTGATCGACTGGTGTATTCCTGTGAATTTCATCTGGTCTCTGCGTTTTGTCTCCATCATCGATCTCTGCATAATTTTCTTGTCATGCACCCTGAAAACCATCGACAAACCTTGTGGACTGAGCTGTGTCTCCTGTGTGTCTCGTGAACCCAGTTTATCCACACTACAAATCCGAGTTCGTGCTTAACTGTTTGGGTTGTTGTCTTCTGTGAAACCTGAGCATACCGTAATTGTCTATGCCATGTGTGTTATAACAGTGGGTTGTTGTGGCCACACAGTTCCTTGGCTGAGTGTGATTGGCTATCGTCATTTGTTCCTTGCTAAGCCATACTGTTGTCCTCCTTGTGTTGGAACGGAACTGAAGAAGCAGGTTGTCAGGCCCGTGTGCAACACTCTCTCCAGGTGAGAGAGGTGGTTGTGGTTGAAGAAGGAGGTTGTGGAGTGTGACAAACTCCCGAAGTCCCAAAGTAGATTGCAACTATCTGTTGTGAAGGACATGCGTCAAGAGATCGTGTACTTCGGGAGGAGGGAAGCGTTGTGAGTTTGAAACTCTCGAACCCTGAATTGTCGAAGTCACTCATAGTCGTTGATCGTGAAGGAAGACATGCATCGGTAGATCGTGAACTCCGGGGGAAAGCGCTCTGGGCAAAAGCGAGCGTAGAGGAGTTGAAACTCCCGAAGCTTGAAGAGCCGAAGTGGTGAGTCATAATGATGTCACCTGGAGGTGATGTGGACACATAGGATGTGTGCCACGTGTCAGTGGGTTTAGAACCCGTGGAATATTGAGATGGCATTTGGAACGTAACGAGTGTCACCCATCTGAATGGGCCACGTATCAGTGCTAGTATTCTGCCATGTGGCATCCTGTGTGAGCATGGTGAGTGGGACCTGAGGTTACATAACGAAGTTAAGGGTCGAAGGACCCACAGTGGCATTGATCACAATACAACAAGATCAACGACTAGGAGACATTGCGAGGACCCAAGTTACACGGAGGATAATTATCCAAGGCGGTCCCGTAATCCAAACTGCAGTTTCACCGAGGGGTTACATGTCAGCGTCAGATGAATTGCGGGATGAAAGGGGGGTTACCCCAAACCAACGTTGCATGCCCCCACAATTTGGAAAAGCATAAGTGATATGACGTAATGACGTCAACAAAGTGTCATGGAAGTGTTCGGAGATTAATGGTTCGGGGTGTGCGGATGTGAAATCTTCCGAAGTCCCGAAGTCCCAGAAATTAGACGCCTGAGGTTCCACAACGAGTGTCAGCCATATGATGCTAGGTAGACGTGGACCATTGATCCATCCTACTGCGCGAGTTTGGTAACTTAGAACTCCGAGTGACTGTTGTGTTATGCTTGGAAATCTTCCAAAGCCGAACGCCGAAGGCCCGAGTGCACGCTTATTGATCTAACAATTGGTCACGACCCATGGTCGCATGGGTTGGGGAAACTGAGAGAAATGGGTTAGTGCTCGAAAACTTAGCAGAGAATAGCTCTGAAAGAATAAATCTGCAGGGATTCTTGATTGAATGAGAATCACAGAAAATGAAAACTGAACGTTTTCTTGAATCAGATTTGTTTATGAATGTTGTGGAATTTGTTAAGGAATTATGACTTGACAAATTCTGGTTGTCTGCACATTGTGTTGCGGAATTTTAACGAGTGATAGAACCGAATAGAGTTGCCACCGAGTGCAAAGAAATGGAGGAGACACAGAATGCTTCCAGTTCGGAGAATGAAACAAAATGAATGGATGTTCATTTGGGAGTTGAAGGGTCGAACTCCAATGGGCATGGAGAAGAGATAGATAAGGAAGGGTATATGATGAAAGTCATTGAAAGATTGCAGAAAGATGCCCAAACTCACCGAGCAGATAGAAGAAAGCTCATGAAATATAAGGAACAATAGGGAGAATTCAGCTTAAAGTTGATGAAGAGTCTGGAGAGAATAGAAAATAAATTGGACAAGGAGAGAGACTCGAGCAAAACATGGAGTCACCAAACTTCTGAGGGAAGAAGATCAAGAAGTGTTGGTAGACACCATCATCGCTCCCATGGTCACTCCAAGAGGAGGGCACATAGTAGTTCAAGCCCATCTCCTACTAGAAAGCACAAGAGATCTGGAGTGGATGAACTGAAGGGCGAAATGAAAAAGATTAAGCCTCCTATGTTTGATGGAGAACATAAGGAGGAAGATGTCGAGACATGGTTACTTGGCATGATGAAATATTTCCAATTGTAGAATTATTCCTCTCATGCAGAAGGAAGAATTGTGATGTATCAATTGAAAGGAAAAACATTCATGTGGTGGGATTAACTTGTGCAGGTGCAACACATTAGAGAGAATGATATCACTTGGAAAGAATTCAAGAGATATTTCGAGAAGAAATACTTGACTAAAAGATATTATGATAGAAAGATGTAAGAATTCTTTGAACTCAAGCTGGGCAGCCTGACCATTGATAAATACGAACGAAGGTTTTTGGAATTACTGAAGTATGTTACATTCATCAAGGATGAGAGTGTCAAGATTCAAAGGTATCTAAGTGGACTGCCACCTTCCATTGGGGACAAGATTCAGTAGGATGACCTAAAAACTATGGAAGAAATGATAACAAGAGAGAAATGATTATATGAGCAACAAAGAGAGAAGCCTACTTTCCGGAAGGCTTGGGAAGACAAGAAGAAATTCAAGATGGATCAAAGGAAGAAGGGAACTAAGCCACCCTTTTTCAGGAATAGTCCTCAAGGACAGTCAGTTTTTAGAGAGCCCAGAAAGATTGAAGTAGGTCGGCAATTTCCAAGGCAGACACCTATGAAATGTTGGGGTCGTAAAGGAAACCATAGGTACAGAGATTGCCTCCACAGAAATGACAAAGTGAGAGTTTTCCACAATGTTTAGCAGGCTGAAATAGTGGAGGACATGGGCAATAGAATGCCAAGAATCTACGCAGCCTTAGACAACAAGCAAGATGAATATCAATCGCACATGATTGAAGTGGAAGGTATGATAAAAAAACATGCCTTTACTATTTTAATTCATTCAGGGGCTATCCATAGTTATATAGATCCTAGGGTGGTGGAAAGTTTGCAATTGTCGAGAAACAAACATGAAAAGTCTTAGTTAGTGCAGCTGACTACAAGAACCAAGAGGAAAGTCATTGAGTTAGTTAAGTCCTGTCCAGTGGACATGAATGGACTGAGCACAAAGGCTGAATTGAACATTTTGCCTTTAGGTTCTTATGACTATCTAATTGGTATGGACTGGTTGGACTAGCACCATGCCATCTTGGACTGTCGGAACAAGACATTCACTTGCCTGGATGATGAGGGGAATCGAAAAACATCCAAGGAATTTCCAGAGTTGTTGTTATCCGAGAAATCTCAGTAATGCAGTTGAAGAAGTGCTATAGAAAAGGATGTCAATTATTTGCAACCCATGTGGAAGAAGAATCTAAGGATGAGGTCTCAAATATTGAAGATCATATGGTATTAAAAGATTTCAAATATGTATTCCAGGAGGTACCAAGATTACCCTCGAAGAGAGATATTGATTTTTCTGTAAATTTGATGCCTGGAGCAGCTCCAGTGTCAAAATCTCCTTACAGAATGAGTACGCCAGAGCTGAAAGAGCTGTAATTGCAGCTTGAAGAGATTCTGAAGAAGGGTTATATACGCCCAAGTGTGTCACCTTGGGGTGCCCCAGTCCTATTCGTGAAGAAGAAGGATGGGATGTTGAGATTGTGCATTCATTTCAGACAATTGAACAAAGTAACTGTAAAGAACAAATCTCCTCTGTCGATGATTGATGACCTCTTCGATTAGTTGAATGATGCGAAGATATTTTCAAAGATAGATCTTAGATCAATATATCACCAGGTAAGAATAAAGGATGAAGACATCAGCAAGAATGCCTTTAGAACAAGGTATGGTCACTATGAATTCACAGTGGTGCCATTTGGGTTGTCAAATGCACCCGTTGTTTTTATGTGCCTGATGAATGGTGTATTAAGAGATTATCTAGACAAGTTTGTCATAGTATTTTTGGATGACATCCTAGTGTATTCCAAGTCGGAGGAAGAGCATGAACAACATCTGAGGATGGTGTTGCAGGTGCTAAGAGAGCACCAACTGTATGCCAATTTGAGAAAGTGCTCGTTTTATCAGGAGCAGATCCATTATTTGGGGCATATCATTTCGAAGGATGGGATAGTTGTAGATCCTGAGAATATTGAGGCCATCAGAGAATGATCAGCGCCAAAGAATGTGACGGAAGTCATATCCTTTATGGGTCTAGCTGGTTATTACAAAAGGTTTATTGTAGGGTTCTCGATGATAGCTCACCCTATCACTTCTTTGCAAAGGAAGGAGAAGAAGTTTCAGTGGACAAAAGAATGTGAGAAAAACTTCCAGCAATTGAAGCAACTGTTAACCAGTGCTCCAATCTCGAGGATTGCAGATTCGAATGAAGACTTTGTAGTGTGTACAGATGCATGCAAAGAAGGACTGGGAGGAGTCCTCAATCATAATGGATTCATAATTTTTTTTGAATCCTGAAAGTTGAAAGAGCATGAAAGGAACTATGCAACTCATGATTTGGAGTTGGCATCCATAGTACACGCTCTAAAGAAATGGAGGCATTACCTCATGGGAAGGAGGTTCAAACTGAGGACAAACCATAATGGTCTGAAGTGTTTTTTTGATCATCCAACCTTGAATGTTAGGTAGAGTAGGTGGTTGGAGTTTCTTTGTGAATATGACTTTGATATCAAACATATCAAAGGAAAATAAAATAAGGTGGTTGATGCAATCAACAAGAGAGTACACGAATTACATGCTACAACCATTAGCATGTACCAAACTGATATTAAAAGCATAATTTTGGAGGTTGCAAATACATATTTGCAGTACAGGGATTTGGTAGCAAAGCTACAACAAGGTAAGATGCCACAAAAAGTGGAGAATTATAAATTGGAAGCCGATGGAATACTTCTGTACAAGAACATAATTTATGTACCTAATGTCCAGGACTTGAAACTTATGATTTTGAATAAAATGCATAATGTGCCTTATGCTGGGCTCTCTTTATATTAGAAAACTATGGCAATAGTCAAGAGCCATTACTTTTGGCCAGGTATGAAGAAAGATATTGTTGAATACATCACTAGATGTATGGAGTGTCAGAAGGTTAAAGCTGAGCACATACACCCAGCAGGGTTGCTGCAGCCTTTACCCATTGCTGAGTGGAAGTGGGAAGTAGTGACAATGGATTTCATCACAGGATTTCCTAGAACCGGCAAGTAACATGATTCAATCATGGTGGTGGTGGAAAAGATTACGAAAGCTGCCCATTTCATTCCATTAAAGACTACTTACAAGGCAACAGATGTTGCCGACATATTTATGAAGGAAGTAACACAATTGCACGAAATTCCCAAGACAATTGTGTCTGACAGAGACCCAAAATTTACCTCGAATTTCTAGAAAGGGTTATTCAAGGGGTTCATAATGAATCTGAACTTCAACAATGCTTATCATCCTGAGTCTGATGGATAGACAAAGAGGGTGAACAGAGTAATAGAAAACATGCTAAGAATGTATGTGATGGACAAACCATCTAAATGGGAAGACTACCTACACTTGGTAGAATTTGCCTACAAAAATGGGTATCAAGCATCATTGAAGATGAGCCCATTTGAAGCGTTTTATGACAGAAAGTGAAATACTCCAATAAGATGGGATAATTCTGTTGATAAGGCAGTAGTTGGGCCAGAGTTGCTCAAGGAAATGGAAGAGAAAATGCTGAAAATTAATCAGAATTTAAACGCTTCCCAAGACAAGCAGAAACGTTATGCTAATAAAAACATAACACACAGAGAGTTTAAAGTGGGCGATCATGTTTTCTTGAAAGTGAAAACCAATAGAAGTTCCCTGAAGCTGGGAAACTATGCCAAGTTGGCAGCCATATTTTGTGGGCCATTTGAAATCTTAGAAAGGATTGGGCTAATTGCATATATGCTTGCATTACTTGCATCCATGACTGTACATAATGTGTTTAATGTTTCATTGCTTAAGAAATATATACCTGATGCTAATCATGTAATTGATTGGAATGTGATTTAGGTGGAGCAAGAAGGTGTCCTGCAAATGCATCATGTGCGCATATTGGACTAGAAAAACAAACAGCTCTGGAATCGAGCCACAGGGCTTGTAAAGATCTAGTGGACCTGGTACGATCCTGAGGATGCGACATGGAAGCATGAGGATTCTATGTAGGTAGAATACTCGCATCTTTTTGAAGATTTTGAAAATCTTGTTGATGATGTGTAAACGTTGCACTGAGGACAATGCAAAAATAAGGGGAGAGGATTGTAATACCCCAAGGACGTGCCCCAGTTATATTATGTATTGTAATCATGTTTATACGTTGGTGAGCCAAGTGTATGTAAGTTGGTGGGCTTATGTGTTATTTAGGCCAGGGATCCTAGGTGTTAAAGGCCAGGAGCTTGATTTTTGTATATGTAATTATGCAGATCATTAATAAAATACAAACATCGTTGCGTGCCGATCGACCACGAAGAAAGAGTGATGGGTGACTATGCTTCCACATGGCTAGGTAAGGGAGAGGGGGATGAAAGGTTGGAAGAGGGGCTAATATTGAGGGCTTAAGTCCTTGGGAATAATAATTTATTATTATTTCAAAGTGGTGTACTGAATGGCATAATTTTTATTCTAAGTTCCTGGAAAAAGGGAATGCATACTTGATGGAGTGCATGCAACTTCATGGGCGACATGTGTTGGCCCAGGTACATGCAATTTAATCCAAGAATTGAGCCGTGATGGGGGGGTCCTCTATTCTTCCATCGACTGTCTGAACCATGTTGCCTCTCCATCTGATCGCTGCATACCTCACCCAACTCTAAAACCCGAAACCGTGAGACCTCTGTGATCAACTGGTGTATTCTCGTAAATTCCATTTGGTCTTTGCGTTTGGCCTCCATCATCGACCTCTGCATAATTTTCTTGTCACGCACCCTACAAACTAGCGAAAAACCCTGTGGATTGAGTTGTGTCTCCTGTGTGTCCTGTGAACCCAGTTTATCCACACTGCAAATCCGAGTTCATGCTTAGCTGTTTGGGTTTCAGTCTTCTGTGAAACCTGAGCATACCATAATTGTCTATGTTGTGTGTGTTATAACTGTGGGTTGTTGTGGCCACACAGTCCCTTGGCTGAGTGTGATTGGCTACCATCATCTGTTCCTTGCTGAGCCATACTCTTGTCCTCCTTGTGCTGGAATGGAGCTGAAGAAGTAGGTTGTTAGGCCTGTGTGCAACACTCTCTCCAGGTGAGAGAGGTGGTTGTGGTTGAAGAAGCAGGTTTTCAGGCCTGTTAGCGACTCTCTCCAGGTGAGAGAGTGCATGGAGGAAGTGAGAACTCCTAGAAGGGGTCATGTAGCTGCCACAGAGCTCAGAGAATTCTGGTTTTGCTTGTTGTTGAAGCCCAAGGCAAGGGAGGTTTAGCAGTCGAAGGACTGTCCTGGTGACAGTGAAGGTGTATACTCCTGGGGTGGAACAGACATGTGGGGAATGAGAGTCTGTGATTAGTGGACATAAGTGGCTCCTGGGAGAGAATCCATCCTCATAAATTACGCGTCTTCCTGTTGACCTTGCCTAGCCTAGGATTCCCTTGCTCGGTGGAGCTTAGTCCCAACTCGGGGGTGACCCACTGCTGAGAGTGATGAGCAACGCGGTTTATGGCTGGGAGGTTTGTGGAAGGTCTACATGCAGTTGGTGGTGTATTACAGTTTAAAATATAAGTATCATTATGTGTTTGATTTCAATTAAAATGCATGTCTGTGATGCTTATAATATTATCATGTATTTCGTTGAATGAATGAATTACTGTTAATTCCATTAATTTTGTATGTTAGCAATAATTATGTGTTTACTCTATGTTAAGTCATTTAACTTCATTTAAATGCATACTATATAAGTGAATGTTCCATGTAGTAGCATTTCCTGGTAGTGGGGTTGATGGTCTGAGACGTTTCATGCCCAGCGGGGTGTCCTTAAGATATTGATCGACCTCCTCATGAGTGATCGGTCTCATGAGTGCCTCATTTTTCTCTTTGGTGACCTCCTTGGGAATGTTCTTGAGGATAGAGTCAATTTCTCGTGAGCAAACTGCTGGGGGTTCCATTAGAAGATTTATGTAGTAAGAAATCATTTCCTTTTCTATATCAGCATGTTGTTGAATCTTTGTTCCTTGCTCTGAGACTAGGTGAGTGATGCGATTTGTTTGGCATCGTTAAACCATGGATTTGTGGAAAAATTTGGTGTCCCCCCCCCTCTTTTAGCCATTGGATGCAGTATTTTTGTCTCCAAAGTATCTATCATTGCGCTTTTCTTTCTGAGATCTGGTTGTTTAGAAGAGTCCCCTGCTTCTTTAGGGCTTCCATGAGGCCTTGTGATCAGATCTATTGTTGGAGTCATTTTCATTTGCTAATTGAGGCTTTCCTATGCTTGAAATATGTCACCAAGGTGGAATTATTCCAGGATTTTAGATGTTGTTTGAGGTTTTTTATCCTTTGTTGGAATTAATACATCGGGGTCCCTGTTTGGATGGTCGCTTCTTCCCACCATTGCTTGACGTTTTCTTGGAAATTTGTGTGTGTCAACCATAATTTTTCAAAGCGAAAGGGTTTTCTTCCTGGGGTTCCACTAATGTTGATAGTCAGTAGTATTGGCCAATGATTCGACTCCAAGGTGTCGATGACCATGGCATTCCAAGCGAGGCCATCCATGATTATGAATTCTGAGAGGAGGACAGGGTCTAGCCTACTGGAGACGTGTTGGCCTCCCGAGCATCTGTTGGACTAAGTGAAAGGCCCATTGTTTGTTCCTACGTTGATGAGTTTCATAAGGCCAATGGTGCGATTGAAAAACACACTGTCATTTGCCAAAGTGCGTGTGCCCCCCTTTTTTTCCTCAAGACCTGTGATCATATTGAAATCTCCCCCGAGGATCAATCTTTGGGAGTCGATGTGGTTGGATATCCAGTCCAAGTGCTGGAGGAAGGCTTCCTTGTCTCCTGGTCTAGGGGGTCCATAGACATTTGTGATGTAGCCTTATTTGTTCGAACCAATAAGGAAAAAGGAGGTTGTGATGGTCCATTTAGAGGTGAAGAAATTGTCAAGTAGAACTTTGATTGGATTCCAGAGCATCACTAGGCCTCCAACTTCCCCCCCGACGTCCACTTCCACATGTTGGGCTTGCTTCCAACATTTTTGAAGAGTAGAATGTGCTTCCTCTCCCACACATTTTGTTTCCTGCAGAAGAAGTATATCTGGTTGTTCCTTCTTGATTATTTCTTTAAGCAAACCTTGTTTGCTTTTTGTGTTGAGGCCCCTTATATTCCAAGATAACATCTTCATGAGGATGATGGGGGTTGGAGGGGAGGGAAGCTATTTGAGATCAAATGAATTTGACCTGAGTTGACGAGAAAGTTACCAACATCTTGAATAATTTGGTGTTTTGGTTTTCTGCCCCTCTTTTTCTCATCTTTTGTGGGCTTGTGTTGTTCATTTGATGTTCCTTTTTGTATTCCTAGATTTGTACTGGCTCGGGTTGATCCTCCTGCAGAAGAGTAGAGAAAGAATTTGTGTACTTTGCACAACTGATCAGGTGGTATGGCATACAGTTGCTTCTTGTGGTAGGCTTTCTCTAGATGCGCCATATCTATACTTGTTATCTCCTGATCCTCCAGGTTTGTGTCTAGATCTCCCATTTCCGGGCCAAGATTCGCAGGAAGGGAGGTCTCTGTGAATGGTGGTTGAGAGGAAGTTGGGGCAGGGGGGTCGGGAATGGCAGAGTTTTGGTTGGTCGGATGAGTTGTCGAAGGGTTGGTTGAAGAGGGGGGGGTATCCAAGGGGGTTTGAAGGGATTCAAAGGATTTCTTGGTTGGGGGTCTAGTGGGGCCCTGGGGGAGTGCTTTCTTGGCTTGATGTCTACACCGACCTGTGACATGGGTGAAACCGTTCTTGGATTTATCAAGATCTTCTGGAGAAGGTTTGGTAGGTTTATTTAAAGGGAATTCGCGGAAGATATGCCCATGCTCGTGGCATTTGTGGCAGTGAAAGGGGATGTGCTCATAATCTAGGGTTTGGGAACATTCGTCATCTTGATTATCCAGGGTGATGGCGCTGTGGAGGGGTTTTGAAATATTCAAATAGATACAAATGTGGGCATAAGCAATGTACCTTCATTGTCTTGTCGCCTCCGAGGTTTTGACGTAGATGCCAATGGTGTTACCAATTCTTGTGAGGATCTCTTCTAGCCAAAATTCTTGTGGGAGCGAATATAACCTCATCCAAACCAGAGTGTGAGTGAAGTCTTCCTTTTCTGGGCTGAATCTCTCTGTCCATAAATGGAGAAAAAGGTCTGTCGAGTTATAGAAATATGACTTTCCTTAGAAGATTTGATTTTTGTCCTCCAGGTTATGCAGTATGATTGTTAAGAACACTTTTGATCCAAGTTGGATGTCATAGTGACCCTTGGGTTTCCGCCAGTGCTGAATCCATTTGACAAGGTCTTTTTCTGAAGGCCATAATCCCAGGAATTTCCCTATTAGAGCGAAATCCCTCATGTATTGTTTCTGATCTTCTATTCTTGGAGAGATGAATATATATTTGGGAGTGATCGAGGCTTGCGGGATGCATTTGTCGGGTTCCCAAGTGAGAGATGTTTTTGGGTGACCGGCTTCTGGGTCAATTTCCATCGATTTTTCCTTCGACATTTTTTCCTCCCAGATTATTTGTTGCATGTCCTTTGGGAGTTCGAAGGTTGGTCGTTTGGAGTGGTTGGAGTTGTGCTCCTTGGTAGTGACAAAACTATAGGAGGGGGCCGAGATACCCCCTCCCTCGGCCTCCATGGATGCGGCAGTGGAAAAGAGGGCGGTTGGTTTCGAGGGTGAACCCTAAACACAGAGCGACTCTCGTATTCTAATTTTGTAGAAAATCATCAAATTTTATCATAATTAAAAGTCATCATAAAGGGATAAAAAATGTGGATTTGTGGTCTTTGTTGCTTGGATAGATGTGATTTTTGACATTGATAGGGATGTGTACTATTTTACATTTGGATGTGCGTGTTGTAGTTTAAACATATTATGAATTGGTATTTTTTTGGCCACTCATAATGAGAAGGGAAATTGATATTTTTGGTTTGAAAGAGATAACAGTGATGGAGAAGAGATCTATGAGGAGGGCGACGACCAAACAGATGGTTGTAAAAATGTGATATGGGTTGGTTGTATGTACCTTGGGGTCATTATACAATGTATGGATTTTCTTATTGGTAGGGTATAGATGGTTTGGGAGTTGGTTTTAGTGCTAGAATTTCAAGTGTAGAGATGTTTTTTTGTGTGGAAGGGGGTTTCTCTTTACATTTTGATACATGTACCAAATTAGGACCATAGATGCTTAAAAAAATGTAGGTTTTGTTGGTATGGTGGTTTTTGTGGAAAAATCAATAGTGATGCAACAATCAGTGGATGGATAGAGTTTTCAATGCATATGTAACTATGTGATTAAGGGTTATGAAGTGAAACGTTTGTTAGATAAGATTAAATGTCTTAGAGGGAGCAAGGACAATGTTTATTGATGACATGATAAATCTAGTGAGAGGGATCTATTGGAGTATATTTTGTTGAAAAATCGTGTTGGTGATGGTTTGTTGATTGCCAAGTTCTTTTTGTTCAACATGATTACATGCGTTGCATGTTTCTAGTTGTAGGGTTTGTTCGAATCTTGTAATGATGATTGTTTTTCTTTTAATTGACAATTTGGATACACATACTTATGAGTTGGATGTGTTATCCACCAAGTTGCACTAGGATGGAATTCTAGCGAGCCGCCAAAGATTGAACAACTCATTGTTCAAAATTCCGAGTTCAGAAGTTCAACTAACCATCGAGGCCTCGTTTTTCAGCTTTGTACCACATTTCCATACACTGCAGGGAATTGTAATAAAAGGTGTTGCATGATGAATTTTGTAAAAGGTTTAGCCACCTAATACCTGGACATAATTTATTACTCTAGAGTGCTTTTTTTAATTGTTAATTATATATTGTTGCTTCAAGTGACTTATACTTTTCAAGTTTTTTCACTCAATTCCTCCTAAGCCAGAGTATACACTCATGGTAAGGCCTTGGCATGGTCTTATAAGCCTAGTGTTTAATGTATATTACCATGCCTAACATCCTCCTAGAGTTTCATGGAAATGTTCTAATTCCTCATTTTTTTTAATTTTTTCAGTTAATAAAAAATTTCCCGCAAACGAGTAATTTTAATTGTAAAAGACAAAAAAGTCATAAAAGATGCATAAGATGTTGTTATATTCCATGTTGGTGCTCGTTTTCTAACCCATAGCACCTCCTAAACTCTTATACCCCCTTTTTTGAGGCCCAAAAGTGATTTTTATCCCTCAAAAGTGAGTTTCACTCACAAAATGAGAAAAATACGTGAAAATTTCAATAAAAATCAGCAAACTATTAATAGGAAAACATGTCGGGGACATGCTTTCCCTTTATCTAGAGTTACAAGCTAGGTGGGTGAGTTCTCTCATGTGTAAGGTGAGTGAGTGGAGTGAGGTGTCAAAGGGTGGAGATCCCAATGAAGGGACTTTCCCTTCACCATCTATGTGGCACATTCTAGTTGAGGGTTGTCAATCCCAAGGGGAGAGACTCACCCTTCTCACCTAACGCTGACATGTGGAACATTCCTCTTTCCTCACATGTCTTTTGGAGTAGATTGAACTCGAACTCAAGTGGAGAGGTGTCCACTCACCCTCCACTCATCTACCACTTAACCTATGCGCCCTCTCTCACTTGGCATGCACACTAGTCTTGGAGTTTTTACCAAAAATGACATAAGACAAGGTCGACCCCTCCTCATTGCTTTAGTTAGAGCCTGGGAGTTGATGTTTGTGGATTATAATGTAGTTTTACTCTTTCAATATTGGAATAAAATACTTTGGAGGTCAAATTGGTGACTTGGTAGTGTGTGGATGCATGTAACCATGAGGTGATGTTGTTTCATTATCTTTTCTTTCATATTGTGGTTTAAATTGGCCTTGTAAAAGTATTATTTCTTACTTGGATAGGAATACTAAACTTGTTCAATTATTAATCCTTTTTGTTTATCTATTAGAGATATTTTCAATGCATCTTTCATTTTGCTTAACTAATTGTGTATTGAAGTCTCTCTTGTAGGTGGCGCCATTTTTATAACCCTCTATTTTGAAAGGATTTGAAGTGATTGATGTTTTACTTGGAGATTAGGAAGATCTAGGTTGATGTTTCTATTTTTTCAAGTCATTTGAAGAATATTCCTCCACATTTCACCAAATAAGGACTCCATTGCCCAATCCCCCAAAGACATTCCAAGAAAAAGCTTGCTTTCTTCTCCTCTCTCTTTAATTTCTAAAAGAAAATCATCTGGTTATTTTCTTCCATGTTATCAAGATCTAGGTTTGTTTTTGAAATTTAAATTTAGTCTCTATTGTTGCATGCATAGGACTTAGATCTAGTTTCAATTCTTTTATATTCAAAATAGTAGATCTAAGTGTTTTTTATAGCAATTTTCTACAAATTTTGTCTAAGATTCTAAGGCAGAAAATTGATTGATCTTGCATTGTAGATTTATCTACTTAGGAGTTTTATGCTTGTTGTTTTAGGACAACAAACAAAAACACCCTAAAGATTCTATGTTGGCCCTTGGTTATGGAAGAAAGCGAAGAAAAAGGGAGTAAAGGTAAAAATCGAGCTTCGCGGGAGACACATTAACTGTCACTGAGTCGAAGTGAGAAAAAGAGAAGGAAAGATGGAGCGAAGTGTGGAAAAGCAAGTCGTTGGACGAGGAGATCAGGGATGACAGATCAACAAGGAAGAATGATCGTGAACAACTCAACAAGCAGAAAAAGCCATCATTGGATGCTTTAGAGCACCACACGATGAAGAAGGAAAGACAGGTTGGCGAAGCTTGGAAAAAGTGGGTCAAGTTGACCTAGGGTTTTAGACACCTAGGGTTTTGGTATCCAGGGTTTTGGAACCTAGGTTTCGACCTAAGGCTGTCGATGATGGATTGTAATGTATAAATAAAGGTCAATAGGACCTGGGTTGGGTTGGCCATTGAGTATTGGTATGATATTGTTGTTATAGCTTTGTTGTGGAGGGAGAGGATTGTATTGTGAGATCTTTAGCTGTGTGTGAAGGTCAAGTCCCGCAGCTGGGTGCGCAGGAAGGGGAGAGAAAGAGTGAGAAGAAAGAAGATCTTCTTGATGAGAGCACAAATAAGAACTATATGCTTTACATTAATAAATCATAAGCACAGTTATGTGGACGTAGCCCTAGAGAGAGGGTGAACCACATATATTTTGTGTCGTATGTGTGATTGATGGCTGGATCTATGTCATTGTTATATTGTTATTTGCAATCTTATGTTAGATCAGATCTATAGTTGCGCAGGATAGACCTAGCTGATAAGTGATATATGAATGTTGTATTGTTGTTGTGATAGATCCAATTGATATTCCCTTGGTTGTAGACATTCCTGTCCTACAACCCCCCTCATTCCTGTCCTGCAACCTCCCCTCTTAGCTTCTTCGGGTGAGACTGCATCTGCTTCGCAGGTGTTACCAAAAGGGCCAGTAGCTAGGGCTTGTTGGTGCGTTGTTGTAGCGTTGAACCCTGGGTCTACCCCTGTGCCAACAAATGGTTCTGTTGCTGGGACAAGAATCTGTGTAAGAAAATGTCAAGGTGGTTCCCATTGAAGAAAGAGATTTAGAAGTGGATAGAAGATCAAGAGAGGGACTTCGTTGAAGCCCAAACAAGAACACTAAGCTAAGTAATGAAGGTTGGATGTAGAGACACATCTTCATTGATATTCACGAGATCTTCTTTAGAGGAATCCATCAAGAGATATACGAGTGGTTAGCTAGGTTAGCCGATACCCAGTTCGAGATCATATCTAGACCTCCTATGGTCTGGACATCAAAGTTGATTAAGAAGGTTAAGAGAGTCGACAATGTTGTATCAAGAGATGTAGATCACTGGTTCGATAGTACCATTGGAGGGTATATCACCGAATTTGTTGTTGATAGAACAAAATTATATAGCCAGGATGAGAGATACTTCTTCAAAGGACCTAGAGGAAAAATTTTACAATTTCTAAAGCTAAGAATCAAGATGTTGTTGCATGAAAAGAACATCTTGAAGATACAGTAGATTGGTTGGATCCGAAAAGGACAATGTTCAAGAATTCAGATAGCGACAACGACACAGAAGCTGGACATACGCATAGTGGGAAAGTATTTCGAGGGGTTCACCTTGAGAACCTATTCAAGCAAAACTATGGAGATGAGGGTTTCTACAGTGGAGAAGAGGCAGATCTAACAGATGAAGAACATTCAAAACCACCAGAGCAGAGGAAGAGGAAGCTGAAGAAATTTGCCAGAATGAGCCAGAAACATCAGGAACCACGTAGACCACTGAAGTAAGTAATATTAATCCTTCTATTATTTTAGAAACACTAAGTAATCAAAATATTCTGAATCACTAGAATCCACAGACTACTAGTACTAGTAGTTCAACATCTACTCAGACAGGAAACCTAGACAGCTCTATGGTAGACGAGATGAGGCTCCCTATATTTAAAGGAGATGGATTTGAAGATCCTGATCAACACTAGTTTGTGAGGCCATATGGAACATTAAAAATATTACCAATGAAGTTGTTAAAAGAAACCAGTTTAGCACTACATTGAGGGATCGCACACTAAGCTAGTACATGAAGCTTGTCCAAGGACTTGCTGTCACATACCCACTACCATAATCAAATTTTCATTGATTTCTGCAGAATCAGAGCCCCCAAATTACCTACGGAGGCCTAGCGCAAGCTAGCTCTTTCTCTCTCTTTGTTCCCATGTGATCGTAGGTCATGATCACAGTTCAAATAATCGTGGTGCCTCTTTGTATTTTGCACCTCGACGCTATAGTGATGTCGAATCGTTCAACTCTACAACCGCTGAAACCCGGTAGGGATGGTAATTGGCCAATAGGGACGAGTCCCTACAGGGTTGGCAAATGGCCGTTAGGAACAGCCCTGTCATGTGGTTGAGTGGAGTACAGGTGGTGAGAAAGGAAACACGACACGATGGGTGGCGTGATAGGAGACGGGTCCCACTTCACACGCCACACCATTCCGGACCCCCCCCTCCCCCCATTAAAGGCAGAATGGCAAGGGGGGTCCATAATTTGCCTAAATGTCGTTGATCAAGGCAAATTGATCCTGAGCATTCCCGAGTTTCNCCCCCCACCGCTAAAAGAAGAACGACAAGGGGGCTCCGGAATGAAACCTCTACCATAGATCTGGGCAGGTGGACTCTGGCCGTCCATATCTGCTTGCCACTTAACCTAAGGTGTATTCGTGCCCCAGATTAAAGTCGACATCTCTTCCTCACATTTGACAGTCGTTACAGACCCTAAGATCCTCCGAAAGAATCTCATCCGTTCATCGGGATTTATCATCATGAGAGTTCGAATTCTCGACCACGAGACTCACGAATTCTCGATCCCCGATTTCCTGATGCGGTTAATCTCTCGACACGTATCCTCCTTAAATCAGACGGTCCAGATCTATCCCAGGGTTTCCACCATCGAAAGTCCCGATCTCTCGTCACCAGGACTCCTGAGTTCGCGATTCCCGTTTTCACTAAATGAGAAATCTCACGACACGTGGCCCCCTTAAATCGGAGGGTCCAAATATATCTCGGGGTTTCCACCATGGAAAGTCCCGATCTCTCATCACCAGAACTCCTGAGTTCATGATTCCTGATTTCCCGAAATGGGAAATCTCATGACACGTGGCCCCCTTAAATCGGATGGTCCAGATCTGTCCTGGGGTTTCCACAATGGAAATTCTCGATCTCTCGTCACTAGGACCCCCGAGTTCGCGATTCCCAATTTCCCGAAATGGGAAATCTCACGACACATGGCCCCCTTAATCAGACGGTTCAGATCTATTTCAGAGCTTTCGCCCTTATTCACTGGGGGTTTAACCCTCTGGTATCTCCTGACAGATCCAACGACTGTCGTGTTTTTCAGCCGAGATATGATGGCTCAGACCGGTTCCTAACTTGTGCATTCTCCGACGACTTCCTGGACGTGGAAAAATCAATGGTCCAGATGTTCTCATGGACCTTGGGGATCTACGGTCCCGATTTCTTCGCTACCCATGAAGACATAGAAAAACAAA
>ML801236.1:37945-48036 GCA_009831015.1 Picea engelmannii | reverse complement strand
CTTTATGCCTCCTTTCCATCCTTGTGTAGACTATCTTTTCTGTGTCTGCTACCTAGTTTCAACTTCACCTAGTACCTATACCCTTTTCCTCATGTTTTTATTGAGAGTTGTGAGGCAGTTGGTTATCATAGTACAACTTCAATCAATTCCCATTCATCAATACTTCCTTCCAGTCTCCCTTCAATGTCTTCTGTTGTGCAACTCCTCCTTCTGTAACATAGGGACTCTCATATGGTCTGAGCCAATGCGTTCTGAACTTCCCAGGGTGTTTGATAAACTTATTGTCATACACCAGTACTAAATCACCTTGCTTGCATGTCTTTTTCTTGAAGTGTCTGTCATGATAGGCCTTTTCTCGTTCCTTTTGAACTTGTTGATGGAATCCTGCAATGAATCTGTCTTCTTCCAGTTCAACCAACTATGCAAGCCTCTCGCAAACAATGTCGGTATCATCCATGTCTGTAAATGAAATAATTCTTATGCTTGGTACTAAGTATTCCATCGGGACAATAGCTTCAAGACCATAAACCAACTTGAAGGGGGTCTGCATTGTTAATTTATTGCAAGTGGTTCTATAAGCCCATAGTACTATTGGTACTCTTAAATCTCAGTCATCCCTGTGCACGCTGCAAATATTTTTCAATGATATCTCCAAGATCTTGTTGAATGCTTCAACCGTTTCATTTGCTTATGGATGGTAAGGTGTACTCTTCTGATTGTAGGCTGCAAATTCTTCAGTCAGGGCTTCAATTGTCTTATTGATGAAGTGTGTACCTTGATCACTCATAAGGATATTAGGGCATCCAAACCTAGTTATTATGTCATGAAATATAAAATGCATAGTTGTAGTTGCACTACAGTCCTTGACTGCTCTGGCTTCGGCCCATCAGGTTAAGTATCATATCATAGTAATAATGTACCTTGCTCATGAGCACTTTCCTTGTGGGTTTATAGGTCCCACAAAATCAATGGCCCACTTTTAGAATGCTTGTAGTGTCATATGCAGTGCTAATGGCATTTCATCTCTTCGGGATGGTTTTCCAATTCTCTAGCATACATCACATGCTCTGGCATACTCTTTAGCATCTCTGTGTAACGTAGGCCACCAAAGGCCAGCTCACAGAACCTTTTGCGCAGTTGCTTTCCCTGCGTAATGTCCTCCTGCGATGCCTTCATGAGCTTCTGTGAGGATCAGTGGTTGCTCTGTCTCCATAACACACCTCCTTAATATTTCACCTGGTCCCATTTTGTACAGTTGTCCAACTATAAGTGAAAAGTCTGCAGAACACACCACTAGTTGTTTCTTCTGAGGAATTGTATACTCACTTGGATCCATTCCTATTGTTAAGAACTGGACTATGTTTGTGAAGTGGTCATCAATCTTTCTAATGGCGAGCAGTTGTGCATCCGGTAATGTATCCTCTAAACTAGTAGGTTCTTCGCCATGTTCCAACCTTAATAAGTGGTCTAGGCCCTTGTTCATTCTTCCTGGCTTAACTATGATCTCAAAATCATATTCTTGAAACAGAAGAATCCATATTCATATTCTCCCCCCCAACACTGGCTTGTTAACTAGGTACTTCAGCACAGAGTGATCAGTAAACATTTTAAAGTGTCCTCCCAACAAGTAGTGGCATAATTTTTGCAGTGCATACACCATGGCTAGTCCCTCTCTCTCTATAGTGGTGTAATTAACTTCAGCTGTGGATAGCTTCCTGCTGGAAAATGATAATGGATGATCAATGTCCCCTCCTCCAGGTTGTTCCAGTACTACTCCTAATGTAATAGAAGATGCATCGACATGCACATGGAATTCTTTGCTCCAATCTGGAAAAACAAAAATGGGCGTTGTAACCATCTTTTGTTTCAGTGTGTCAAAGCTCTGATGACATTCATTTTTCCACTCATACTGGCAGTCCTTCTTCAATAGATTCTCCATTGGTGTTGTAATTTGGGCATATCCTTTGATAAATTTCCTGTAATATCCAGTATGGCCCAGTGCAGTGCGCAGTTGTTTGAATGAAGTAGGAGGTGGCAAATAAACTATAATTGCAATTTTAGATGGGTCAACCAACAATCCCTGCTTGCATACAATATGACCTAATAACACTCCAAATGGTGAGAAGAAGATGCATTTCTTCATATTCAAAGAAATTTGACACTGCCTGCATTTTTCTAACATTATCCTTAGACATTCAATATGATTTTTCAACAAACTAAAAATAGTCCAGTCATCAAAGTATGCTTCTAAAAATTTATGAAAAAATTCTTTGAACGCTTCGACCACCACCCTAGAAAAGATGGCTGGGGCATTCTTCAATCCAAATGGCATTACAGTATATGATCCAGATTTATGTAGGAACACAATGAAATAGAGAAATACACATAAATGCAGAGATGCAACGAAAATAAGACTTCATTTCATTAATAACAAATGATTGAAATATGCTTACAGACAGAATGGAAATAAACTAGCTAGGGCGTTGGTAGCTTATCTCCGAGAAGAGATGTGGTGGCTATTGGCCTCTGAACTATGTTACAATGAGGCTCGAAGGCCTATTATTATTGAAAAACAATGGAAAACCCTAAACATCCAAAGACCTAACCCTAGGAGATGAAACGCCAAGACTATGGGCCCCATTTGGGTAAGTTGGTACATCAACTTCCCGGCGACATAACTTTGGCATACGATCTTCGTTTGACGCGTTACATACCTCGTTAGAAAGGTATATCTAAGGACTACAACTTTTGGATGAGAAACATGATCTAAAATCCTAGTTGCTCCCCATTTTCTCAAAAAACGTCGTTTAAGGCCTCAAAACGGTTCCGAAAGTTCAGGACCCGAAAAACTACTAAAAATAGTAAATTGTGCGGAAACTGAAAAACTGAAAGAAGCAATGGTGGGGGTCCAAGTGGAATAGGTGGGTGGCCACCAATATCCACCTGGATCATTCCTTCCCCCTTAGGAAGCAATGTTCCCCATTGCGTTGAGTTCCTCCATGAGATGAGGAAACTTCTGCTGAACTTGGTCCCTGGTGAGCCACTTGCCTTGGTGAAGGAGTTGGCCTGCTTTGACAACTTGATATAGCGGTATCCTTTGTTTTTGGGTGTGCTTGATCTATGTATCCATGATTTGATTAGTTATGGCTTGTTCCATGCAGTCTGGATTTAACTCTGTTGATGTGAGTTGTTCTGCCATGTCGAATGTGTCTAGTAGAAGTGGAAAGTAGGGTCGAAGGCGGTCCACATTGAACACTAGGTGTAGACCAAGGAATGGTGGAATGTTGAGCTCAAAGGCATTTTCCCCTATAGCCTTGGTGAGGGTGTACAACCCATATTGGAGCGGACGAAGCTTGCGGTGGGGTCCAACGAGGTGCTCCTTTTGCAAATGTAGCCACACTTTGTAGCCCACCTGGAAGTTGTGTGGCACCCGATGTTGATCATGTCGCTGCTTGTACTTAGCATTGGCTCTGTCCAAGATGTCATGAACCTGTTGGCAGATGTGTTGAATGTGCTCAATGAAGCTATTTTCCTTGTCAGCCTTAGATTGGACTTGAGATGAATCTTCCTGAGTAGCCACAAATGGCATGGCTATGTCAATGGGACATAGTGGCTGGAATCCCAAGCCCACTTGAAAGGGGTTGTGGTTGGTTGAGCTATGGAGAGCTCGATTGTAGTTGTGTTGTACATAGGGGAGGATCTCATCCCATGTGCGTGGATTCTTTGAATTGTACATGCACAGAATGTGTACGATCATTCAGTTGATTACCTTTGTCTGGCCATCAGTTTGCGGATGGAAAGTTGTGGACTTGGTGAGCTTGGTGTCCAGCATTGACCAGAGGTTGGACCAAAATGTACCGAGGAACCTACTGTCCCGATCTAAGATGATAGAATGTGGGATCCCAAAGTGTACCCACACTTGTTCAAAGAAGAGTTTAGCAGTGGCTTCTGTTGTGATATTCTTCTTCCAGGCCATCATAATGGTCATCTTCGAGAATCGGTCGACGACCACAAAAACACAGTCATTGCCATGCTTAGTAGAAGGAAGGCCTGACATGTAATCCGTAGAGATGGATTCCCAAGGTCGACTGGGGGTAGGAAGCGGAGTATAGAGGCCTTGCTTCTTGATGGTTGGTTTGGCAATGGCGCAAGCATTGCAGGACTTGATGTACTTCCCGACATCTTGTCGAAGGTTCAGCCAATAGAAATACTTTTGCAGTACTACCACGGTTTTCTCAACCCCGAAATGCCCAGGGACCCGACTGTAGTGCGCCTCCCAAATCATCTTGGTACACTCGCTTGAAGGAACACAAAGGTGTCCCAGGTGACAAAGCAAGGAATCCTGGAGGTGAAAATTGGGAACTTGCTTACCCTCCAAGAGTGTATTGTATGTGTGGCCGAATTCTAGATCACTTGTGTAGAGAAGTGACCAATTGGAAGTCTCGTGCCCACAAGAGTTGAGCACAGTGGTTAGCGCCACGATGGGTGGTCGACTGAGGAGGTCTGCAACATTATTGGTGCTGCCTTTTTTGTACTTAATGTTCAAATGAAACTGTTGCAGGTATGTGGACCACTTCTGATGGCGATCATTCTGCAACTTCCCTTGTGTCTGTATGAATTGCAGGGGTCAGTGCTCTGTGTGGATGACCGTTTCCTTTCCCAAAATGTAATGCTTCCATTGTTGACAAGCTTTCACAATGGAATACATTTCTTTGTCATAAGTGGGATACTTTCAGACTGTGTCGGAAAGTGTCTCACTGTGATATGCCACTGGATGCCCATGTTGAGTAAGGACTGCCCCAATAGCATAGTCAAAAGCATCTGTCTCGATCTCAAATGGTTGTTGCAAGTCTGGTAATGTGAGCACTGGTGCAGAGCAGAGGCGATGCTTCAACTCCCCGAATGCCTTCTGTTGAGATTCAGACCAAAAGAATTTTTCTTTAGTTCCTCCCTTGGTGACTTGACTCAAGGGCCAAGTGATATGAGAGAATCCCAACACAAACCTGCGGTAGAAATTGGCAAGACCTAAAAAGCTGCGGAGCTCTGTTAGGGTGGTTGGGGCTGGCTAATCCCAAATGACTTGGATCTTTGTTGGATCCCCATGCACCCCCCGCTCATCAATAATGTATCCCAGATACTGAACCTGGGTCATGCCAAAAGTGCATTTCTCCAAATTGGCACACAATTTGTGTTGCCGCAATGTTTGGAGGACCTGTCAAATGTGGTGGAGGTGCGCTTCCCAAGTCTGGCTAAAGATCATAATGTCATCCAAGTAGACCACTGCAAATGAGTTGGTGAATGGCCACAGGATGTCGTCCATTAGCCTCGTGAAGGTTGCAGGGGCATTCGTCAACCCGAAAGGCATGACCAACCATTCGAAAAGGCCCTCCTTGGATTTGAATGCAGTCTTCCACACATCAGAGGGTTCAATTGGTACCTGGTGATACCCAGACTTCAAGTCGATATTGCTGAAATATTTCTCCCCCTTGAGTTGGTCCATAAGGTCATAAATCTGTGGGATCGAGTACCTATTCCGAACAGTGATCTTGTTTAGTTCCCGATAGTCAATGCAGAGTCTCTAAGTCCCATCCTTTTTCTGCACCAATACGATTGGGCTCCCACAGGGTGATGAACTCAGTCGGATGTGACCTTTCTGCAACAACTCCTGAATCTGCCTCTTGATTTCGTCATTCTCCAGAAAATATCGTCGATAGATGGGTCCATTGGGCAGTGGTGCACCTGGGGTTAGATCTATGGGGTGCTTGACCTGGCAATGTAGAGGCACCCCTGTGGGGGAGGTGAAGATGTCCTCGTACTCCTCCACGACCTTATCCATCTGTTGTTTTCGTGCAACAGGGCCTTGTCCGGAGGTCATGGCCACAATCTTCCTCTTTCCTTGAGAGCGGATCATCGGGAAAACAAATTTCTTGGTTTTGGAAATGAGCTTACTACATTGTTTTGCAGTAACCAAAGAGATGGTGGTAGGCGGTGCTATCTCCGGTATCCTGTACAACTTATTGCCCAAATTGATAATAACAGCATAAGGCCTAGAATCATACACAGCATGTCGCTTCCACAAGTACAGTTGGCCTAATAATACGTCAGAAACATCAAGAGGAGCAATGGCACATAATACCTCATCCATGAAGGGCTTGATGTTGTAGGGGAGGCGACATTGTTGACTAACGCGGAGGTCTCGTCCTTGGTGAAACCACCCGATGGTGTATGGTTATGGGTGTGTTGTGGTTAGAAATCCTAGCCTCTTCACGACCTCTACCAATTTGAGGTTCTTCTGGCTTTCACTATCGACAATGAACTGCAACAGGGAGCCCTTTACCCACATCTTGGAATGGAAGAGACGCTCCACCTCCTCTGGATCTTCTAGTTCCTCCTTCTGGATCTTCATGGTGGAAACAATGGCGTTGGGCTCTGCATCAACAATATTCTTCCCCTTGTCATTCCCCTTGTTAGGTTATGATTCAGAGTCAGAGCATGCATCCTATTCAAAAGCCTTCAAATCAGCTACCAGTGGCTGCTTGGCCCGACACTCACTTGTGTTGTGAGTGGAGTGTTGGGTATGTGTTATATTCTTTGCACAAGTAGTAGTGCTTGAGCATCTGTTCCGGGTGTGCAAGGGGGTTAGAGGGGGATCCCCCCACGCGGGGCTTTGGGGGCAGTGCCCCCGAAATTTTTTTTCGCACCGGGATGGCATATTTTCGGGACCACATGATATTTAGGTGGTTTTTTCAACACATGGTTTTTTGCAGATGGTTTTCTATTTCCGGTTAAGGAATTAGGGTTTTAGACTAATCCAGGTCATTGGGTTAGGGTTTTGGATGCCACTGGCTCCTATATGTATATTGTATTGTAAACAATGTAACACAATGTATGAATATAATATATGTTGGTTTTTCCCGGTTTGGGTTTCCAGGTGAAAAATCTTTGTGTAATGTTTCCATTTGCCATTGTATCTTTTCTGTTCTTTTCTGAATATCAGTTTGCAGTAGATATTGTACAAGGTTAGAATTTACATGGAGCTCTTATGGAACTCACACCACTTCCCCGTGTCCTTTTTTGGCTTCATGGTGTTGTTCTTTGCTTGTGGATTTGGTGGGTTGTCCTAGGCTGCCCCGCCTTGGCTTGGTCCTTTGTTTTGCGGTTTGGGGGTACCTTTCCCTTGCTTCTGATTTGCAGACCTAAAGTCTCACTTCTTCTGTTTGAACTTCTGCTCAATCTTGGCAGCATATCGATATGCCACACCAAGCGAGGAGATGTCGAGGAACTCCATTTCCTCCTGAATGTATCTGTGCAGACAACTGCATTACTTTAACACCAAATGTTTCTCTAAATATTTGATACCCAACTTTGTGCATAGGGTATGAAACAGATTCGTAATCTCATGCACATATTGGTCCCTTTGCTGCCGCAACGTAGTCCATTGTATGTATTTGTCCTCATAGCTCCCCACAGGATAATATTGTTCCTTGATGGAGTCTCGGAAAGAATTACAAGTGGGTGCGGCCAAGAACAGAGAGGGTTCTCCCTCGCTCTATTGCTCCGAGTAGGTTTCCCACCAGTCCTTGACATGGGGGGAGGCTTTGAGGAGTGCGAAAATAATCTTTTCTTGGTCGAAAAAGTCATGAACCGAGAAATATCCTTCTAACAGATTCAACCATCTATCTACGACATCTGCATCTATTTGGCCCTCAAATATGGGAATGTCAAATTTTACTTGTACCTTAAAAGGAGTGGCACCTCCAGAGTGGTTGTTGGATGTCGATGCGCCTCCAGTGGGAATCCGTTGAAGAATCTGGGCAACGTTTTCCATCATCGTGTTCCTTTGTTTCTCGAGGGCCTCCTCGAGCAACATTTTGATAGGATCTCCTGCTCCCTCATCTTTCTTTTCTTCTCCCATGAGCGGTTGTCGGGGTTTGCGAGGCTGATCTTGCAAAGGTTCAACCAGATCGAGCCCCAACTCCTTATACTCCGACCTCATTGGGGACATGCAAAGAAGGATCGAAAATGAGAAGACTGCTCTGATACCACTGATCCAGATTTATGTAGGAACATAATGAAATAAAGAAATACACATAAACGCAGAGATGTAGCGAAAATAAGACTTCATTTCATTAATAACAAATGACTGAAATATGCTTACAAACAATGGAAATAAACTAGCTAGGGCGCTGGTAGCTTATCTCTGAGAAGAGATGTGGAAGCTACTGTCCTCTGAACTATGTTACAATGAGGCTCGAAGGCCTATTATTATTGAGAAACAATGGAAAACCCTAAACATCCAAATACGTAACCCTAGGAGATGAAATGCCAAGACTATGGGCCCCGTTTGGGTAAGTTGGTACATCAACTTCCCGGGGACGTAACTTTGGCATACGATCTTCGTTTGACGCATTCCATACCTCGTTAGAAAGGTCTATCCGAGGAATACAACTTTTGGGTGAGAAACATTAATTGAAAATCCATATTGATCCCCATTTTCATGAAAAACATCGTTTAAGGCCTCAAAACGGCTCCGAAAGTTCACGACCCGAAAAACTACTAAAAATAGTAAACTGTGCGGAAACTGAAAAAATGAAAAAAAAAATGGTGGGGGTCCAAGTGGAATAGGTGGGTGGCCACCAATATCCACCTGGATCAATATATTGGTAGGATCCCTACTCTGTGGCAAACATAGTCTTATGACGGTCCTCCTTGGCAATGCGGATCTGATGGTATCCCGAAAAGTCGTCTGTAAAAGAATATACTTCCTGGCCTCCCACGTTATCCAACACTTCGTCTGTGAATGGTGTAGGGAAAGGGTCATGTAGGAAGGCATCATTAAACTTTATGAGGTCCACACGGATTCTGATTTCTCCTATCTTCTTGTCTTGTACCACCATAGGGCTAATCCACTCTGACTCTTCGACAGGTTCAATAATCCCTACTTCCAGCATTATGTCGAGATCGATCTTCACTTTTTCCTTGTATTTAGGGTTCATTTTGTAAGGTATTTTCTTGACTGGCTTCGCATCTGGTTTCAAAGTTATTCTCATCTCACCCATAATCCCTTTGATTCCCTTCATATCAGTGAACTTGGTCGAGAACAAGTCCTAATATTCGTGCAATAACTCTGTAATCTTGTCAATAGTAGCAGCATCCCAATAATCTCCGACATTAGCAAGCTTCGGTGTCTCCTCTATCCCAATATTGACTTTCTTTATTTTGATTGTCTGTCCTATGAATGGAAGCTCAACTCCTGGTCCTTCCAAATTTATGTGGCCTTCTGTCTCAGTGATGTTTACCTTCCTCGGATCATCATCTTCATCGGCATTAATGTTGTAACATCCTTGCAATATCTAGAATGGTGCGGTCCATTCATCCTCTTCTTGCTACAAAGGGAGGCTAGATGCCTCCTTAAATACTTTCTATCTCACAATCTGTAATTCCTGGTCTATTGAAGGAAATTCACTTTCAAACAAAAAGGTGGTTACAAAATTTTGGATCATACCTTCCCAATCTGAAGTGATGAGACGCAGCTTCGCTTGAAGGTACCAGTTGATAGGGATCATGTCCAGCGTGTTAATGAATCTGTGCACCCATTGTTCTCGAGGAATGCCACTCCAGGCCTCTTCGCAGCTTCACACATGGAACTTTGGGCAATTTCGACCTATGTACCTTACTTCACAGCTTCCTATTTGTGTTTAGAACAACGCTATCATCAAAGTTTGACATTGTGTCCAGTCTGTGATGTCTCCTTTGTGTGTCCCCCACCATCTTGTCAGTGTGTCTTTCATGGCCTCATCCATTGCCAAAAACCTCTGTTGTGTTGGTACACTTATCTCAAACTCTGATAAGAAGTTTTCTAAAGAGTTCATCCCATCAAATGTGAGTAAGTTACTCATTGTTTTGTTGATCCAGCGAACCTCTCTGGTTAGTCTAGCACATCTTCTAGTAGCTACTTCATACATGTTAAGAACCAAATATCAAGATAGCATAGAAAAACCTCAGACAAAGTACTCAACGCCTTGAAAAAGAGATAATTTAAGATAATAAGCCTCTTCGAGGGGGAAACCTCCTTTTACCCCACTTAAATG
>ML801236.1:0-11983 GCA_009831015.1 Picea engelmannii | reverse complement strand
TTTGTTTTTCTATGTCTTCATGGGTAGCGAAGAAATCGGGACCGTAGATCCCCAAGGTCCATGAGAACATCTGGACCATTGATTTTTCCACGTCCAGGAAGTCGTCGGAGAATGCACAAGTTAGGAACCGGTCTGAGCCATCAGATCTCGGCTGAAAAACACGATAGTCGTTGGATCTGTCAGGAGATACCAGAGGGTTAAACCCCCAGTGAATAAGGGCGAAAGCTCCGAAATAGATCTGAACCGTCTGATTAAGGGGGCCACGTGTCGTGAGATTTCCCATTTCGGGAAATTGGGAATCGCGAACTCGGGGGTCCTAGTGACGAGAGATCGAGACTTTCCATTGTGGAAACCCCAGGACAGATCTGGACCATCCGATTTAAGGGGGCCACGTGTCATGAGATTTCCCATTTCGGGAAATCAAGAATCATGAACTCAGGAGTTCTGGTGATGAGAGATCGGGACTTTCCATGGTGGAAACCCCGAGATAGATTTGGACCCTCCGATTTAAGGGGGCCACGTGTTGTGAGATTTCCCATTTAGTGAAAACGGGAATCGCGAACTCGGGAGTCCTGGTGACGAGAGATCGGGACTTTCGATGGTGGAAACCCCGGGATAGATCTGGACCATCTGATTTAAGGAGGATACGTGTCGAGAGATTAACCGCATCGGGAAATCGAGGATCGAGAATTCGTGAGTCTCGTGGTCGAGAATTCGAACTCTCGTGATGATAAATCCCGATGAACGGATGAGATTCTTTCGGAGGATCTCAGGGTCTGTAACGACTGTCAAATGTGAGGAAGAGATGTCGACTTTAATCTGGGGCACGAATACACCTTAGGTTAAGTGGCAAGAAGATATGGACGGCCAGAGTCCACCTGCCCAGATCTATGGCTGAGGTTTCATTCCGGAGCCCCCTTGTCGTTCTGCTTTTAGCGGTGGGGGGGGGGGGGGGTNCCGGAATCGAACGTGAAACTCGGGAATGCTCAGGATCAATTTTGCCTTGATCAACGACATTTAGGCAAATTATGGACCCCCCTTGCCATTCTGCCTTTAATGGGGGGAGGGGGGGGTCTGGAATGGTGTGGCGTGTGAAGTGGGACCCATCTCCTGTCACGCCACCCATCGTGTCGTGTTTCCTTTCTCGCCACCTGTACTCCACTCAACCACACGACAGGGTTGTTCCTAACGGCCATTTTCCAACCCTGTAGGGACTCGTCCCTATTGGCCAATTACCAGCCCTACCGGGTTTCAGCGGTTGTAGAGTTGAACGATTCGACATCACTATAGCGTCGAGGTGCAAAATACAAAGAGGCACCACGATTATTTGAACTTTGATCATGACCTGCGATCACATGGGAACAAAGAGAGAGAAAGAGCTAGCTTGCGCTAGGCCTCCGTAGGTAATTCGGGGGCTCTGATTCTGCAGAAATCAATGAAAATTTGATTATGGTAGTGGGTATGTGACAGCAAGTCCTTGGACAAGCTTCATGTACTAGCTTAGTGCGCGATCCCTCAATGTAGTGCTAAACTGGTTTCTTTTAACAACTTCATCGGTAATATTTTTAATGTTCCATATGGCCTCGCAAACTAGTGTTGATCAGGATCTTCAAATCCATCTCCTTTAAAGATAGGGAGCCTCATCTCGTCTACCATAGAGCTGTCTAGGTTTCCTGTCTGAGTAGATGTTGAACTACTAGTACTAGTAGTCTGTGGATTCTAGTGATTCATAATATTTTGATTACTTAGTGTTTCTAAAATAATAGAAGGATTGATATTACTTACTTCAGTGGTCTGCGTGGTTCCTGATGTTTCTGGCTCGTTCTGGCAAATTTCTTCAGCTTCCTCTTCCTCTGCTCTGGTGGTTTTGAATGTTCTTCATCTGTTAGATCTGCCTCTTCTCCACTGTAGAAAACCTCGTCTCCATAGTTTTGCTTGAACAGGTTCTCAAGGTGAACCCCTCGAAATACTTTCCCACTATGCGTATGTCCAGCTTCTGTGTCGTTGTCGCTATCTGAATTCTTGAACATTGTCCTTTTCGGATCCAACCAATCTACTGTATCTTCAAGATGTTCTTTTCATGCAACAACATCTTGATTCTTAGCTTTAGAAATTGTAAAATTTTTCCTCTAGGTCCTTTGAAGAAGTATCTCTCATCCTGGCTATATAATTTTGTTCTATCAACAACAAATTCGGTGATATACCCTCCAATGGTACTATCGAACCAGTGATCTACATCTCTTGATACAACATTGTCGACTCTCTTAACCTTCTTAATCAACTTTGATGTCCAGACCATAGGAGGTCTAGATATGATCTCGAACTGGGTATCGGCTAACCTAGCTAACCACTCGTATATCTCTTGATGGATTCCTCTAAAGAAGATCTCGTGAATATCAATGAAGATGTGTCTCTACATCCAACCTTCATTACTTAGCTTAGTGTTCTTGTTTGGGCTTCAACGAAGTCCCTCTCTTGATCTTCTATCCACTTCTAAATCTCTTTCTTCAATGGGAACCACCTTGACATTTTCTTACACAGATTCTTGTCCCAGCAACAGAACCATTTGTTGGCACAGGGGTAGACCCAGGGTTCAACGCTACAACAACGCACCAACAAGCCCTAGCTACTGGCCCTTTTGGTAACACCTGCGAAGCAGATGCAGTCTCACCCGAAGAAGCTAAGAGGGGAGGTTGCAGGACAGGAATGAGGGGGGTTGTAGGACAGGAATGTCTACAACCAAGGGAATATCAATTGGATCTATCACAACAACAATACAACATTCATATATCACTTATCAGCTAGGTCTATCCTGCGCAACTATAGATCTGATCTAACATAAGATTGCAAATAACAATATAACAATGACATAGATCCAGCCATCAATCACACATACGACACAAAATATATGTGGTTCACCCTCTCTCTAGGGCTACGTCCACATAACTGTGCTTATGATTTATTAATGTAAAGCATATAGTTCTTATTTGTGCTCTCATCAAGAAGATCTTCTTTCTTCTCACTCTTTCTCTCCCCTTCCTGCGCACCCAGCTGCGGGACTTGACCTTCACACACAGCTAAAGATCTCACAATACAATCCTCTCCCTCCACAACAAAGCTATAACAACAATATCATACCAATACTCAATGGCCAACCCAACCCAGGTCCTATTGACCTTTATTTATACATTACAATCCATCATCGACAGCCTTAGGTCGAAACCTAGGTTCCAAAACCCTGGATACCAAAACCCTAGGTGTCTAAAACCCTAGGTCAACTTGACCCACTTTTTCCAAGCTTCGCCAACCTGTCTTTCCTTCTTCATCGTGTGGTGCTCTAAAGCATCCAATGATGGCTTTTTCTGCTTGTTGAGTTGTTCACGATCATTCTTCCTTGTTGATCTGTCATCCCTGATCTCCTCGTCCAACGACTTGCTTTTCCACACTTCGCTCCATCTTTCCTTCTCTTTTTCTCACTTCGACTCAGTGACAGTTAATGTGTCTCCCGCGAAGCTCGATTTTTACCTTTACTCCCTTTTTCTTCGCTTTCTTCCATAACCAAGGGCCAACATAGAATCTTTAGGGTGTTTTTGTTTGTTGTCCTAAAACAACAAGCATAAAACTCCTAAGTAGATAAATCTACAATGCAAGATCAATCAATTTTCTGCCTTAGAATCTTAGACAAAATTTGTAGAAAATTGCTATAAAAAACACTTAGATCTACTATTTTGAATATAAAAGAATTGAAACTAGATCTAAGTCCTATGCATGCAACAATAGAGACTAAATTTAAATTTCAAAAACAAACCTAGATCTTGATAACATGGAAGAAAATAACCAGATGATTTTCTTTTAGAAATTAAAGAGAGAGGAGAAGAAAGCAAGCTTTTTCTTGGAATGTCTTTGGGGGATTGGGCAATGGAGTCCTTATTTGGTGAAATGTGGAGGAATATTCTTCAAATGACTTGAAAAAATAGAAACATCAACCTAGATCTTCCTAATCTCCAAGTAAAACATCAATCACTTCAAATCCTTTCAAAATAGAGGGTTATAAAAATGGCGCCACCTACAAGAGAGACTTCAATACACAATTAGTTAAGCAAAATGAAAGATGCATTGAAAATATCTCTAATAGATAAACAAAAAGGATTAATAATTGAACAAGTTTAGTATTCCTATCCAAGTAAGAAATAATACTTTTACAAGGCCAATTTAAACCACAATATGAAAGAAAAGATAATGAAACAACATCACCTCATGGTTACATGCATCCACACACTACCAAGTCACCAATTTGACCTCCAAAGTATTTTATTCCAATATTGAAAGAGTAAAACTACATTATAATCCACAAACATCAACTCCCAGGCTCTAACTAAAGCAATGAGGAGGGGTCGACCTTGTCTTATGTCATTTTTGGTAAAAACTCCAAGACTAGTGTGCATGCCAAGTGAGAGAGGGCGCATAGGTTAAGTGGTAGATGAGTGGAGGGTGAGTGGACACCTCTCCACTTGAGTTCGAGTTCAATCTACTCCAAAAGACATGTGAGGAAAGAGGAATGTTCCACATGTCAGCGTTAGGTGAGAAGGGTGAGTCTCTCCCCTTGGGATTGACAACCCTCAACTAGAATGTGCCACATAGATGGTGAAGGGAAAGTCCCTTCATTGGGATCTCCACCCTTTGACACCTCACTCCACTCACTCACCTTACACATGAGAGAACTCACCCACCTAGCTTGTAACTCTAGATAAAGGGAAAGCATGTCCCCGACATGTTTTCCTATTAATAGTTTGCTGATTTTTATTGAAATTTTCACGTATTTTTCTCATTTTGTGAGTGAAACTCACTTTTGAGGGATAAAAATCACTTTTGGGCCTCAAAAAAGGGGGTATAAGAGTTTAGGAGGTGCTATGGGTTAGAAAACGAGCACCAACATGGAATATAACAACATCTTATGCATCTTTTATGACTTTTTTGTCTTTTACAATTAAAATTACTCGTTTGCGGGAAATTTTTTATTAACTGAAAAAATTAAAAAAAATGAGGAATTAGAACATTTCCATGAAACTCTAGGAGGATGTTAGGCATGGTAATATACATTAAACACTAGGCTTATAAGACCATGCCAAGGCCTTACCATGAGTGTATACTCTGGCTTAGGAGGAATTGAGTGAAAAAACTTGAAAAGTATAAGTCACTTGAAGCAACAATATATAATTAACAATTAAAAAAAGCACTCTAGAGTAATAAATTATGTCCAGGTATTAGGTGGCTAAACCTTTTACAAAATTCATCATGCAACACCTTTTATTACAATTCCCTGCAGTGTATGGAAATGTGGTACAAAGCTGAAAAACGAGGCCTCGATGGTTAGTTGAACTTCTGAACTCGGAATTTTGAACAATGAGTTGTTCAATCTTTGGCGGCTCGCTAGAATTCCATCCTAGTGCAACTTGGTGGATAACACATCCAACTCATAAGTATGTGTATCCAAATTGTCAATTAAAAGAAAAACAATCATCATTACAAGATTCGAACAAACCCTACAACTAGAAACATGCAACGCATGTAATCATGTTGAACAAAAAGAACTTGGCAATCAACAAACCATCACCAACACGATTTTTCAACAAAATATACTCCAATAGATCCCTCTCACTAGATTTATCATGTCATCAATAAACATTGTCCTTGCTCCCTCTAAGACATTTAATCTTATCTAACAAACGTTTCACTTCATAACCCTTAATCACATAGTTACATATGCATTGAAAACTCTATCCATCCACTGATTGTTGCATCACTATTGATTTTTCCACAAAAACCACCATACCAACAAAACCTACATTTTTTTAAGCATCTATGGTCCTAATTTGGTACATGTATCAAAATGTAAAGAGAAACCCCCTTCCACACAAAAAAACATCTCTACACTTGAAATTCTAGCACTAAAACCAACTCCCAAACCATCTATACCCTACCAATAAGAAAATCCATACATTGTATAATGACCCCAAGGTACATACAACCAACCCATATCACATTTTTACAACCATCTGTTTGGTCGTCGCCCTCCTCATAGATCTCTTCTCCATCACTGTTATCTCTTTCAAACCAAAAATATCAATTTCCCTTCTCATTATGAGTGGCCAAAAAAATACCAATTCATAATATGTTTAAACTACAACACGCACATCCAAATGTAAAATAGTACACATCCCTATCAATGTCAAAAATCACATCTATCCAAGCAACAAAGACCACAAATCCACATTTTTTATCCCTTTATGATGACTTTTAATTATGATAAAATTTGATGATTTTCTACAAAATTAGAATACGAGAGTCGCTCTGTGTTTAGGGTTCACCCTCGAAACCAACCGCCCTCTTTTCCACTGCCGCATCCATGGAGGCCGAGGGAGGGGGTATCTCGGCCCCCTCCTATAGTTTTGTCACTACCAAGGAGCACAACTCCAACCACTCCAAACGACCAACCTTCGAACTCCCAAAGGACATGCAACAAATAATCTGGGAGGAAAAAATGTCGAAGGAAAAATCGATGGAAATTGACCCAGAAGCCGGTCACCCAAAAACATCTCTCACTTGGGAACCCGACAAATGCATCCCGCAAGCCTCGATCACTCCCAAATATATATTCATCTCTCCAAGAATAGAAGATCAGAAACAATACATGAGGGATTTCGCTCTAATAGGGAAATTCCTGGGATTATGGCCTTCAGAAAAAGACCTTGTCAAATGGATTCAGCACTGGCGGAAACCCAAGGGTCACTATGACATCCAACTTGGATCAAAAGTGTTCTTAACAATCATACTGCATAACCTGGAGGACAAAAATCAAATCTTCTAAGGAAAGTCATATTTCTATAACTCGACAGACCTTTTTCTCCATTTATGGACAGAGAGATTCAGCCCAGAAAAGGAAGACTTCACTCACACTCTGGTTTGGATGAGGTTATATTCGCTCCCACAAGAATTTTGGCTAGAAGAGATCCTCACAAGAATTGGTAACACCATTGGCATCTACGTCAAAACCTCGGAGGCGACAAGACAATGAAGGTACATTGCTTATGCCCACATTTGTATCTATTTGAATATTTCAAAACCCCTCCACAGCGCCATCACCCTGGATAATCAAGATGACGAATGTTCCCAAACCCTAGATTATGAGCACATCCCCTTTCACTGCCACAAATGCCACGAGCATGGGCATATCTTCCGCGAATTCCCTTTAAATAAACCTACCAAACCTTCTCCAGAAGATCTTGATAAATCCAAGAACGGTTTCACCCATGTCACAGGTCGGTGTAGACATCAAGCCAAGAAAGCACTCCCCCAGGGCCCCACTAGACCCCCAACCAAGAAATCCTTTGAATCCCTTCAAACCCCCTTGGATACCCCCCCCTCTTCAACCAACCCTTCGACAACTCATCCGACCAACCAAAACTCTGCCATTCCCGACCCCCCTGCCCCAACTTCCTCTCAACCACCATTCACAGAGACCTCCCTTCCTGCGAATCTTGGCCCGGAAATGGGAGATCTAGACACAAACCTGGAGGATCAGGAGATAACAAGTATAGATATGGCGCATCTAGAGAAAGCCTACCACAAGAAGCAACTGTATGCCATACCACCTGATCAGTTGTGCAAAGTACACAAATTCTTTCTCTACTCTTCTGCAGGAGGATCAACCCGAGCCAGTACAAATCTAGGAATACAAAAAGGAACATCAAATGAACAACACAAGCCCACAAAAGATGAGAAAAAGAGGGGCAGAAAACCAAAACACCAAATTATTCAAGATGTTGGTAACTTTCTCGTCAACTCAGGTCAAATTCATTTGATCTCAAATAGCTTCCCTCCCCTCCAACCCCCATCATCCTCATGAAGATGTTATCTTGGAATATAAGGGGCCTCAACACAAAAAGCAAACAAGGTTTGCTTAAAGAAATAATCAAGAAGGAACAACCAGATATACTTCTTCTGCAGGAAACAAAATGTGTGGGAGAGGAAGCACATTCTACTCTTCAAAAATGTTGGAAGCAAGCCCAACATGTGGAAGTGGACGTCGGGGGGGAAGTTGGAGGCCTAGTGATGCTCTGGAATCCAATCAAAGTTCTACTTGACAATTTCTTCACCTCTAAATGGACCATCACAACCTCCTTTTTCCTTATTGGTTCGAACAAATAAGGCTACATCACAAATGTCTATGGACCCCCTAGACCAGGAGACAAGGAAGCCTTCCTCCAGCACTTGGACTGGATATCCAACCACATCGACTCCCAAAGATTGATCCTCGGGGGAGATTTCAATATGATCACAGGTCTTGAGGAAAAAAAGGGGGGCACACGCACTTTGGCAAATGACAGTGTGTTTTTCAATCGCACCATTGGCCTTATGAAACTCATCAACGTAGGAACAAACAATGGGCCTTTCACTTAGTCCAACAGATGCTCGGGAGGCCAACACGTCTCCAGTAGGCTAGACCCTGTCCTCCTCTCAGAATTCATAATCATGGATGGCCTCGCTTGGAATGCCATGGTCATCGACACCTTGGAGTCGAATCATTGGCCAATACTACTGACTATCAACATTAGTGGAACCCCAGGAAGAAAACCCTTTCGCTTTGAAAAATTATGGTTGACACACACAAATTTCCAAGAAAACGTCAAGCAATGGTGGGAAGAAGCGACCATCCAAACAGGGACCCCGATGTATTAATTCCAACAAAGGATAAAAAACCTCAAACAACATCTAAAATCCTGGAATAATTCCACCTTGGTGACATATTTCAAGCATAGGAAAGCCTCAATTAGCAAATGAAAATGACTCCAACAATAGATCTGATCACAAGGCCTCATGGAAGCCCTAAAGAAGCAGGGGACTCTTCTAAACAACCAGATCTCAGAAAGAAAAGCGCAATGATAGATACTTTGGAGACAAAAATACTGCATCCAATGGCTAAAAGAGGGGGGGGGACACCAAATTTTTCCACAAATCCATGGTTTAACGATGCCAAACAAATCGCATCACTCACCTAGTCTCAGAGCAAGGAACAAAGATTCAACAACATGCTGATATAGAAAAGGAAATGATTTCTTACTACATAAATCTTCTAATGGAACCCCCAGCAGTTTGCTCACGAGAAATTGACTCTATCCTCAAGAACATTCCCAAGGAGGTCACCAAAGAGAAAAATGAGGCACTCATGAGACCGATCACTCATGAGGAGGTCGATCAATATCTTAAGGACACCCCGCTGGGCATGAAACGTCTCAGACCATCAACCCCACTACCAGGAAATGCTACTACATGGAACATTCACTTATATAGTATGCATTTAAATGAAGTTAAATGACTTAACATAGAGTAAACACATAATTATTGCTAACATACAAAATTAATGGAATTAACAGTAATTCATTCATTCAACGAAATACATGATAATATTATAAGCATCACAGACATGCATTTTAATTGAAATCAAACACATAATGATACTTATATTTTAAACTGTAATACACCACCAACTGCATGTAGACCTTCCACAAACCTCCCAGCCATAAACCGCGTTGCTCATCACTCTCAGCAGTGGGTCACCCCCGAGTTGGGACTAAGCTCCACCGAGCAAGGGAATCCTAGGCTAGGCAAGGTCAACAGGAAGACGCGTAATTTATGAGGATGGATTCTCTCCCAGGAGCCACTTATGTCCACTAATCACAGACTCTCATTCCCCACATGTCTGTTCCACCCCAGGAGTATACACCTTCACTGTCACCAGGACAGTCCTTCGACTGCTAAACCTCCCTTGCCTTGGGCTTCAACAACAAGCAAAACCAGAATTCTCTGAGCTCTGTGGCAGCTACATGACCCCTTCTAGGAGTTCTCACTTCCTCCATGCACTCTCTCACCTGGAGAGAGTCGCTAACAGGCCTGAAAACCTGCTTCTTCAACCACAACCACCTCTCTCACCTGGAGAGAGTGTTGCACACAGGCCTAACAACCTACTTCTTCAGCTCCATTCCAGCACAAGGAGGACAAGAGTATGGCTCAGCAAGGAACAGATGATGGTAGCCAATCACACTCAGCCAAGGGACTGTGTGGCCACAACAACCCACAGTTATAACACACACAACATAGACAATTATGGTATGCTCAGGTTTCACAGAAGACTGAAACCCAAACAGCTAAGCATGAACTCGGATTTGCAGTGTGGATAAACTGGGTTCACAGGACACACAGGAGACACAACTCAATCCACAGGGTTTTTCGCTAGTTTGTAGGGTGCGTGACAAGAAAATTATGCAGAGGTCGATGATGGAGGCCAAACGCAAAGACCAAATGGAATTTACGAGAATACACCAGTTGATCACAGAGGTCTCACGGTTTCGGGTTTTAGAGTTGGGTGAGGTATGCAGCGATCAGATGGAGAGGCAACATGGTTCAGACAGTCGATGGAAGAATAGAGGACCCCCCCATCACGGCTCAATTCTTGGATTAAATTGCATGTACCTGGGCCAACACATGTCGCCCATGAAGTTGCATGCACTCCATCAAGTATGCATTCCCTTTTTCCAGGAACTTAGAATAAAAATTATGCCATTCAGTACACCACTTTGAAATAATAATAAATTATTATTCCCAAGGACTTAAGCCCTCAATATTAGCCCCTCTTCCAACCTTTCATCCCCCTCTCCCTTACCTAGCCATGTGGAAGCATAGTCACCCATCACTCTTTCTTCGTGGTCGATCGGCACGCAACGATGTTTGTATTTTATTAATGATCTGCATAATTACATATACAAAAATCAAGCTCCTGGCCTTTAACACCTAGGATCCCTGGCCTAAATAACACATAAGCCCACCAACTTACATACACTTGGCTCACCAACGTATAAACATGATTACAATACATAATATAACTGGGGCACGTCCTTGGGGTATTACAATCCTCTCCCCTTATTTTTGCATTGTCCTCAGTGCAACGTTTACACATCATCAACAAGATTTTCAAAATCTTCAAAAAGATGCGAGTATTCTACCTACATAGAATCCTCATGCTTCCATGTCGCATCCTCAGGATCGTACCAGGTCCACTAGATCTTTACAAGCCCTGTGGCTCGATTCCAGAGCTGTTTGTTTTTCTAGTCCAATATGCGCACATGATGCATTTGCAGGACACCTTCTTGCTCCACCTAAATCACATTCCAATCAATTACATGATTAGCATCAGGTATATATTTCTTAAGCAATGAAACATTAAACACATTATGTACAGTCATGGATGCAAGTAATGCAAGCATATATGCAATTAGCCCAATCCTTTCTAAGATTTCAAATGGCCCACAAAATATGGCTGCCAACTTGGCATAGTTTCCCAGCTTCAGGGAACTTCTATTGGTTTTCACTTTCAAGAAAACATGATCGCCCACTTTAAACTCTCTGTGTGTTATGTTTTTATTAGCATAACGTTTCTGCTTGTCTTGGGAAGCGTTTAAATTCTGATTAATTTTCAGCATTTTCTCTTCCATTTCCTTGAGCAACTCTGGCCCAACTACTGCCTTATCAACAGAATTATCCCATCTTATTGGAGTATTTCACTTTCTGTCATAAAACGCTTCAAATGGGCTCATCTTCAATGATGCTTGATACCCATTTTTGTAGGCAAATTCTACCAAGTGTAGGTAGTCTTCCCATTTAGATGGTTTGTCCATCACATACATTCTTAGCATGTTTTCTATTACTCTGTTCACCCTCTTTGTCTATCCATCAGACTCAGGATGATAAGCATTGTTGAAGTTCAGATTCATTATGAACCCCTTGAATAACCCTTTCTAGAAATTCGAGGTAAATTTTGGGTCTCTGTCAGACACAATTGTCTTGGGAATTTCGTGCAATTGTGTTACTTCCTTCATAAATATGTCGGCAACATCTGTTGCCTTGTAAGTAGTCTTTAATGGAATGA
>ML801235.1:324665-344256 GCA_009831015.1 Picea engelmannii | reverse complement strand
CTATCTTTGAAGAAAAAAAATTTAATTTCTTTCTTTGCATTAGATTGGGGGCATCCTTGCATTTGAAGTAGTGAAATTGCATGACTTTTGGCATTTTTTGGTCTTGAATTCTGAAAATTCCCCCCCCTCATGGCCGGGGGGGGGGGCAAGAATCATGTATTGGTGTATAGTCTCTTTTGCTCATTTCTTGAAATTCTTGATATTGATGAGTTTAGTAAAATTTTGGGACATTGTACATTTGGGAATGATAAATGTTTTCTCCTTCTCGTAGCATAACTTTCATCGAAATGAAAAGATTGTATCTTCATCTCTTTTCATAACTTTCGAGTCGGTCAAAACACCATATTGTCCACGCCATCTTCCTTTTGAGTAACAACAACCTTAAAAATAAAGCACTTATAAAAATTGATTAGACATTTTTATATTTTTTGATAGCAAACCTACATTAGCTTAGGGTGTAGGGCTTTGGAATAGTTGTGAAAGATAACTTTTCAAAGATGCAAAAAAACATAGAATATTGAGTTGGGAGAATTCAAATCCAATTGATACATTTTTTCTTGGGAAGCCCTTCTCACACAAGGGTCAAACCTGAGGTCGCATTAAGACTAGCAGAGTTACTCACCCTGCTTTGTTGGTCTTGGTGTAGAGATTGCACGTATTATGGGGGTCACTTGAAGGTATACCCACAATTATGAGTGGAAGCTTTTTGGGTTGATTTTGGGCTAGATACCCTGCCTTTGTGCATGGATTGGATTGTCGACTATTTCCCCAGGCATCACTGTTGTACTTGGTAACCTTAGTAGCCTATCTCTTGAGGGTCTTACATGAGGTGACTGTGGAGGGGCAAGTCTTCACAGTACCTGGAATTGACGTTGGCCCAACTCAATCGGGATCCTTGGAGGGTATACCCACGATTTTGTGTGGGAGCTTGCACCAAGGCGTAAATCCATTAAGAAGGTCATCAACGTAAATTTTCCACCCGCTCTATCTCAACCCCTTCTTGTATTGTTCTCACGACATTGGATTTCATCACCAACTAGTGTGTTCATTGTAAGAAGGTTTTGTTTGCTTGTTTTCTTCCTAGGTTTTTAGTGTGTGCTGTTTGTTTTCCCTAGTGAACTCTAGGTTGGATTTGTTTTCAATGGCGGCACTTCCCAGAATGACCAATGAGGAAACCCCTTTGCTAGGGGAACCTTTTGTTTTTCCTTCTTACGAAAACATTGGTCCTCCTCACATCGCTACTTTGAGCCTTCCAGGTCTCACAATTGGATTACCAGTATGGTTGTTTTCCACTCAGGTAATCTCGAATGCAACTAGTGATTCTGTTATAAGCACTCCCCCCCAAGAACATCAACCTCATGTTGATCCTTCACCTTCTTCACCAGTAAGATCTTCTTCACCTTCTTCACTTGCAAGGTCCTCTTCCGTTTCATCTTCTTTGCTGAGTGAAATCTCTGTAGCTAGTAACCCAGTGGATAAGAAGAAGAAGAAAAGGAAGAATAAGAAGAAGAAAAATAAACAAGGGTCTAAGATTCCAACCACTGCCAGACATGTTGGAAAGAAACCAGTTACTGTTAGTCATGCTTGGAGTGTTGATGATGCCAAGATCACCCAAACAACCCGTAAGCCCAAGTACCCTTGCAGGCTTTGTAAGGGTAACCATCTTCTTAAGGATTTCCCTGGTCTATCCAAGGTCATAGAGGCATGGTCTACAACTCCTTTCTAGTCCACATTGTCGGCCTCTGAATAACATGTTGATGACCTCCCATCAACTAGTCAAGATACCATTGGGAAGAAGAAAAGTAGAGTCAAGTTACCATGTATGTTGTGCAAGGGAAGTCATCTAACTCACCTTTTCCCTCGTATGGACGAAGCCTCGAAATTGCTGGAAGACATGACTATTTCACAATCCCAACTTCGAGCTTCTTATCACAAGCTTACTATCGACCCACCTGTAGTTGATGGAATGATCAATCTGGTCCCTTCGTCGATCAATCCGGTTGATCATGCAGTCAATATGGTCACGTCCTTAGTTGAACTAGTTGACAAAGTGGTCACTCCGATTCCATCCTCGGTTGACCCCACTCTCCCGTTAGAGAGTGCAACCCAAGAAGTCGATCTGTTTCCACCCATCGAAACCATTCTCCCCTTGGAGAATGCCACCCAAGTGGTCGATCTAATCTCGTCATTGGTCGATCCTACTCTCTCGCTCAAGAGTAAATCTGATACTGCTCACATTTTTCTCATTGATATAGAGTCTACTGTAATGGGGGACATTCCTCGTCCTCCTGTGGAGTCCCCTCCGAGTAATGAGGTCATCCCTTTTGATTCGGGTTTGATAACTGGACCTTGTCTTCGCTCTCACATTCCTTTCCAGATTACAGTACAGGTTTGTGGTTGAGACGTTCCTTAGATGCTGATAGATGAAGGTACGTCTGTTAGTATTTTGTCCTCTATTTCTTGGCAGGATTTGGGTTATCCTCAGCTTGTGCCGGTTACCCAGACTCTATTTGCATTTAACATAAGAACCAGTCATCGTTTAGGGATCCTTCTTCAATGTCCCATAACTTTGGGAGGGAAAACTGTCTTTATTGATGTCATGGTAGTCCAAGACCCCTTGGATTTCTATTTACTCCTTGGGCGAGATTATGTCTATACCATGAAAGCTATTGTGTCCACTCTTTTTCATGTGATATCATTCCCTCACGATGGAAGAATTTTGACTATTGATCAACTTTCATTTGTTAGTCCATACTTGACTTTCGACTCAATGACTTCCCTAAACGGTTCGTATGTGCAGACAACATCACCCTTTCCACAGGTCAATTATGTGGCATTATCTCCCATGCCTTCAGCTGCCAATGAAGATGAGCCTCTCGTTGTAAGCTCAGTCTCTTATGACTTGGATCTGGTAGTTGACATGGTGATCTCTTCGGTAGGACTATTGGAGCTTGAACTCCTTACCCCTATTGCGACCCTCGACAAGTGTTCCTTCCAGAGTGTGTTTCTTCCATCTAGTGAAGATCTTTTGGAGGCCATGACCGATTTTTGTCCCCTGACATGGTGTCCTTCCAGAGCATTGTCCTCTTGGAAGCCATGATCAAGAAGAGAGCATTGAGCATGGTTTTCTGATTTCAAGCTCATTAAAAAAATGAAACCAACTTTGAGCATGGTTTTCTGATTTGAAGCTCATTAAAAAATGAAACCATCTTTGAGCATAGTTCCCGTTTTTGTGTCAAGCTCATTAACAAATGAAACATAGATCTGGGGATTGAATTTCGATTCATGAGAATAGTTCTTTTCCTATGTCAAGATTGTTAAAAAATGAAACAACTTCCCCCTCTCCGTTTGAGTCAAGTCCATCATCTAGTATTTGAATCTTAATTTCCTCCGCCTTTGTAGTTGGACCAAACAAAGCTTGGGGGGCATTTGATTCCAGCCTATGGACTTCATGATGAAATTAAATCCGCTAGTTTTAAGTTGGGGGCTAAGTACCAACCATCCCTGTGTTATGCGTTGGGAAGACCAAGCATAGTTTTTTATGGTTCAAGCTTGTGTAAAAATGAAACCACCTACCTCAAGCATAGTTTCCTCTGGTTCAAGCTTGTGTAAAAATGAAATCAGGTCGAAGCATAGTTTTGGCTAGTTTTAAGCTTGTGTAAAAAATAAAATCTATCCCAAGCATATTTTTTTTTTGTTTTAATCTTGTGTAAAAATGAAAACAATATCGAGCTTAGTCTTTGTTATTTCTCGTGATCGTAAATAATTGAGAATGTAACCGAGTAAAATTTTATCACTTTTTTGGACTCGTAAAGGTTATACGAAAAAGGAACCCACTGGAGTTCCCTTTAAGCTCTTTTAAGACTCTCTAAACATGAAAAGATTGTCGAGCGACCTTGTTCTTTTCACCCTCGTTAAAGTATTTGAAGAAAATGTCTATTGAGCAATAGTTTATCTATTTTTCGGTCTCATCAAACTACTTTACAAAAAATGAACTGAGATATTTCTCTTTAAGTGTTTTTTAGACTCTATAAACATGAAAAAACCCTGAGTTTTCTCTCTTTGGTCTCGTTAAACAAAAATCGAAAGACCCATATGGGACCGAACCACTCCTTCTTAGAGTTCATTAAACATACTCCGAGGGACTTGTCTGAAGGATGAACTTACATCTACAAACATATGTTATCCTCCTCAAGCTTGTGTAAAAATAAAGAGGTACTCGCCAAAAATGGTGGGGGAAAATTGGGAAAGAAATGTATCTAAACCTGTATTTTATGGAAGAGTCGCTTTTGAACATGACACCCTTTTACTCACTTTGTGTCTAAGCTAGAAAATCCACTTTTCTCTTGATCATACTCCTTTATAAGATTACAAATTGGTATGTGATCCCTGTTGTTGAGTCAGTGTTTCTGAGACAGTTGTCGTGTCATCAATATGTTCAAAGAGAAGTTCAACACAGAAATCCTTCTATTGCGTCGGCCATTCCTGTAGTCCTTAAGCCTTCTATTGTGTCAGCCATCCTTGAGTCAGTCCTGAATCACTTGTTACTCTGATCTACCTCAAATCTTGTTACCCGTTTCATGTCATTGATGTGGGATACATTAAGGCCCTCATGTGACGAGTATTTTCCTATCGACTTCAACTCATTATCCAAGAATTAGACTTAGAAACTAATTGGTACCTTGGAACTTGCATGCCTCAATGGTAGGTTTCCTCTCTTTCAACAATGGGTTTTCATTATTGACCCCTGATCGAGAGATTCCACCGAGTGTTTGAATTCAACTCATTAATTCACATTTGTTGGATTGTACTAGAGTACCTTGGGAGTCATTGACATTAATGGTGATTTCCCTCACACTTGTTAACGGTATTCACTAATGATCGGTAATCAAGTGGTTTCTACCATGTTTGAATTCAACACATGTATTTGCATGGTTAGATTCGTACTATAGGGTGGTGGAGATGAAGACTTTGAATATTTTCTGGTAGATTCAAGTTGCGTTGGAGTATATTTAGTTTGTACTATTGCATAGATACACATTGTATGTCTCGTGGCTATGTTCAAATTTGAGTCTTTCACATAGATCCACAGTGTATTTTTGGTGGCTATGTTCAGATTTGAGTCATATTAGCATGGATCCACAGTGTATGTTTGGTGGCCATGACCTGTCTTACTTGACATGGATATTCACATATCGACATTTATGATTTGAGTCATTTGTATTCTGAGTATGGGAATGCCTACCTCATTGATGATATATTATTGTACTGTATTTCCTTGTTTGTTGGCAGGTTTTCGATCGACTGTTCCTTGTTCCCTACACACACTCGACAAAGTATTTCAGCTATCACTCTGTTCTAAATTCATACTTTGGGGGGCTCTCTATTATTTTCATACCCCTTATGGTCATTAATGATGTAAACCTATCTGTTGCCTTCAGAGGGGTTAGTGGCTTGAATTCCTGAAGAAAGAAGGGAGAAGAAATTTTACTGAGAGAAGAAGTTGTATTTTCCTTTGCAAAAACCCTATTAAAGAGGATTTCCGAAGGCTGCTATATACAAAGAGTGTGGAAATGCCTGATTTCCACAGGTTGTCCTAAATCTAGACTACAAAGTTTCTGTAGGTTTCACTATAGCTAGGGTGCAGAACTTCCTGTACATGGGAAAAATGAGTGTCTTCTCGATGCTTCTAGAAGGAGAAGCTTCTATGGTGAGGTGGCCTACGAACGGTTTGGATCTTACTCACTTTCATGATTTAGTGGGATCATCCTAACCTCCTCACCTTATCCTCTTCAACTTATAAAAGGAGAGGATCTCTCATGGAGAAAGTTAGATTGGATTGTTATTGAGTTTTGTAGCTTGGAGTTTTTGGGCCTATGTTGGCTTTGAGCTTTTCTTTGTCAAGATAGATTGTGAGTAGCTATCAGATCCATGGTCTCAGAATACTTGGAGAAAGAAGTGTGTGGGAAGCAAGGAACTGTTCGAAGGAGCATGACAACATCAAGGCATCTGGTTGTATCTTTCTTCCACATTCTTTAATACATATATACTTTTATTTCCTATATGAATGTTATTTGTTCATATTGTATGATTCCTTGATCTCGTACATAGTTTCATATCAAATAGACTCTGTTATTCTTGTCTTTGTTGGCTTGTATTTATTTGTAGATATTTATCCATAAGCCTCGCGACGAAGCTTAGATTGCATTGGCAAAGTTGGATCTTTGATATTTAAAAGGTATGTTCTAGATCCATTTATCACTTGATAATTGAAATCTAAGGAAAGAGTTGTGTACTATCTTGTTTTGTTCTAGTTTCGTAGTGAAGCTATGGGGATTGATTTGTGTTTGCACTTAAAAATTATCCCAATAACACCAGTTGCGTTGGAGGCCGAATAAGGAGAAGTGCTACCTGAGGGACTGCATGGCAAAGAAGGGTGGAGGCCCGTTCTCTCGGGTGGTGCAATCTGGGTACAAGAGATCTGGGAACTTGGATTGCTGTGAGTGCTAGGAGGCCTGTGAGAGCTTGGGTACTAACTGGTTTGGGAAGCCAAGTAACACTCTGTAACCATCCTTGTGGATTCATAACCCTAGCTTGGGGGTGACGCTGTTGTTGAGATTTGGAATAGTAGTGTCTACGGTTGGGTGGAACGTCCTTGGTCTGCAGCCAGTTGGTGTCATCTTTCATAAAGATAAGTGCTCTCTATTGTGATATTATTATCTGTGTATGAATGTATTCCATTGTGTATGCTAATTATCATTTAATTGAATCTCTAGAATATGCATGCTTGCTGGTTATTGTTGTGCATGTCGTTAGATATTTTCTTTTATGCATCCTTATATTTTAAAAAGGTATCGGTAAGAGAAAGAAGTGCAAGGGTGGGCTTGTAGGTAGCCTACCCCAACCTGTGGGTGGATGGGGATGTTACAGATCATCACCATAGATAAGGAAAGGATATCGAGGTTTACGCTTATCCTTATCGTCAACAGGTTGTGTTTTGGGATTTTCAAATTGTTGATTATTATTTTTATCCTCCTTATTCTTACCCTTTCCTTTCTTTTTAGTTTTATTTTTACTGACAGGTGTGGATTTGACCGAATTAACTTCAGAAGTCTTACCGGAAGAAGGAGTAGGAGTAGGAGTATTATGTACATTAGAAGCATTAGATTTGAGATTGGTGTGACTGGCATGTGTGGAGTGAATCTCAGCATGAAAGGTGCCAATCAAACCATCAACAACATGAGAAGCTGCCAGAGGTGTTGGTGTAGGATTGGTAGAAGGACAAGGAGCATTAGGCATCAAGTCATAAAGTGTGCCAGTTTTTGAATAAACGAGGTCTAGATACTGAGCATGACTAATCACCTGCTCTTCAGTGATAACTCCACCCATGGAAACATCACAGGTGATTTTACCAATGAGTGATTTGGTAAACCACTCAACCAATAATTGTTAAGGAAGAGGAACTTTGATCAAGCGTCTTCTCTACTTCCACTCATGGATGTGATCAGAAATATGAGTGGAAGAAGATTGCTTAAAAGAACTCAAAATTTTGGTTCCTGTCTCATAACGAATTGGCAATTGGTAATGTGTTAGGAAAGCCATGGATAGGGTATTAAATTTGTTGAAGAATCCTCATGGTAACTTGATGTACCATTTTGTTGTCAAAGTCGTGAGAGTTCGTTGGAAAAGTCATAATCTAATGGAGTCATCCATCAATGATTTGGATGAACACCAAAGATGAAATGTCATAACATGATTATTCATATCTTCTCCTGGTCGACCATCAAACTTAGGAATGTTAGACGATATTTTGGCCGGTATAACAGGCCAATAAGGAGAATGTAAGATAGGATCATTCAAAATCCTAGACAAATCTGGTAAATCCAAAGTGGCTAGAAAAGGCAATTGCCTATTCACTTGAGGGTACCAATAGCTTTGAGGAGGGAGTCCCATAGGTATACCATTAGGATCGTAAGCAGTCTACAGATAATTAGACAGTCCTGAAAGATTCGGTTGTGGAGGATTTTGAGCCAAATATCCCACAAGGTTGGGTTGATTAGGTACGTTTCATGGGAAAGGAACATTTGATTGAAAATTTTGGCCCCAAGCAGGATTCATAGAACCTGGATACTGTTGTCCAAAATTAGGAGGCACAAAAGAATTAAATTGAGGATGTTTCCCCTCAAACAATTGTTGATTTCCTTGGAAAGGAAGATTCCAAGGTTGATATTGTAACACAGGTACATTTGGTCCATAACCGAGGTTATGGCCTCCAACTTGAGGTTTCCCCCCAAATTGAGGTTGTCCCCCCATCTGAGGTTTCCCCCCAAATTGAGGTTTTTCCCAAATCTTAGGTTTCCCCCCAAATTGAGGTTGCCCCCCAACTTGAGGTTGGCCTCCAAACTGAGGTTGCCCCCAAGTTGGGGTTATCCCCCAACTTGAGGTTGACCTCCAATGGGAATTTGAAAACCAGAAGTGACAGAAGGACTAGTGCCTCCAACTGGATTGGAGCCACTAGGGCCAGGATGATTATCTCCTCCAGATAAATGTGGAGGAGGAACGTATGGCCCTCCAGATAGAACCTAGGTAGGTGTGGGAACAAAACCATTAGCAACATTATACCCAAGAGGAATAAAACGATTCTACCCTCCGAACGAATTCTGGGTAGGGATGGCGATGGAAGTATTCAAAGTGTTATACCCAGGGGAAGTGATGGAGTTGGTCTAAGTGGAAGTGGTGTTCGAATAGGAGCTTGAGTGACAACCACATTTCCGGTAGAAATGGTCATAGCTTGTGGGACCATAGTAGAATGGGCCATCTAGAGAGGAAGAATCGAGTGAGAAGCAACCAAAAATTGGTCTAAAACGGTGGTGATATTACTGGTCATGCCAGTAAAATGGTCTAAAGGTACCGTATAGGTGACAAACATCTCAGGCATTTGCGATGGCATGATTTTATTATGACTTGATCCTAAATTACCATAAATATCCCGTGCAGTGCGAGGCAGGGTTCTAAATGATTCACTGTGAAAAAGTGGATCCTCTACTCCAGAGCCCACGTTAGGTCCAGTAGGTTCTTCAGTAGTTTCTATGTGAGGTCCAGTAGGTACTTGAGTATGATCTTCAAGAACAATTTCCCCTGCTGAATTTAGCCAGACCAAGAGTGCATCTTGTCTAAGAGGGGGAAGTCTGAATGCCTCTAAAGAATCTGAAACAATTTGGAATCCCTCTAAAGAATGTGTACTTCCAACCTGTGAGGCTACTTCGTTATTGACCGCTCCCTCAGGAGAGCCTTCTGGTGAATTAGGAAGCAAAGGAAGATAACCTTCCAAATCTTCCAGGGGTAACCCTTGCATCCTACGTGAACGACAAGGGCCAATGTTGGCCGAACCAAATAAAGAACAAAAAAGTCTGTGGCCAACTAAAGAAACAAACAATACTCTCTAATAAAATCTAGAAATCAAACCAAGCAAACAAACCTTCTTATTTCAAAGTCACTAGTTGGTGATGAAATCCAACGTCGCGAAGTCAAGACAAGAAGGGGATGAGATAAAGTGGGTGGAAAAGTTATGTTGATGACCTGCTTAACAGACTTACACCCTGGTGCAAGCTCCCACACATAATCATGGGTATACCCTCCAAGGAGCCCGAGTGAGTTTGGCCAACATCGATTCCAGGTACCATGAAGACTTGCCCCTCCACAGTCACCTCATGTAAGACCCTAAAGAGATAGGCTACTAAGGTTACCAATTACGACAATGATGCTTGGGGAAACATTCGACAACCCGATCTACGCGTAAAGGCAGGGTATCTAGCCCGAAATCAGCTCAAGAGGCTCCCACACATAATCGTGGGTATACCCTCAAGTGACCCCCAATAATATGCACAATCTCTACACCAAGACCAACAAAGCAGGGTGAGTAACTCTTCCAGTCTTAATGCGACCTCAGGTTTGAACCTTGTGTGAGAAGGGCTTCCCATGACAAAATGTAGCAATTGGATTTTAAATCTCCCTATCACAAGATAATACAATGTGTTTTATGCTTTGGAGAGTGTGCCTTACAACCTATTCCAAAGTGCTATCCTAGCTAATGTTGGTGAAGAGAATTTCTAGAAAATAAAAGTTACTAGTAAATTTTTTAATTACGTTGTGTTTTAGAGGCTATTGTTTACTCAAAAGGGAGATGGAAATGAAACTAATGACATATGTGATCTTGACCCAATAAAAATGCAAGAAGATATGAACATGCAATATTTCAATTCAATGAACTCTAATTACAGTAGGGAGAAGGAATTTCTTAAAGTACAAAATCTATGAATTGCAATTTCTTAATTTCGAATGAACACCATTCCAAATAACCATGAACTACTAAATTTTCCAATTCTTCTCTTTAACAAATATTTCAAATGTAAAAAAATTCTTATGAAAGATTACTAAAAACAATAAATGAATTCAGTTCTTCCTTTTCAAAACAAAATCAGAGGTGTAATGATGAAAGGAAAATGTAATCCAAGAAAATCAAGACATTCTCAACACAATTCCCAAATCAAATTCGTAATACAGACAAAAATGAAAAAGACAAGAAAACCTTTTGTCATATGCAAGGAAAAAGTATTTCTCAATCCACCAACAATCTGGAAAGTAAAATTGATCCAAAACTCTAAACAAACTAAAGGCCCTTTGTCAAACAGGAACCTAGATCAAGATCCGAGATTATATCCTTGTGACAACAATCAAAAGTAAAAACTTGCAAAATGCAAAGAAAGACTTTCAATCAATGAAAACCAATCAAGAGCAAGCTTTAAAATCAGATATCAATCAAACATGGGAATCATAAGTTCAACCCAGACAACTAAGAAAAATATGGGTGAAAAAAGACAAATTGATTCACTCCAACAAATCCTTCAGGAGTCGTCGTAGGCTAGGTGTAGGACACAATGCGAGGAGATGAGATCGTCGCAGGATACCAGCAGAGCACAATGTGACGTCTTCGCACTGGATTGGACAAGAAGGATGCGATGTCTGAGGGTCGTCACAGGCTGCCAATGTGTTAGAGTGTGACGATCTCTGTAAATGAGGAAAAAATGGAAAAAAGACAAAAAAACTAATCGAACCTTCAGATCCAGGGAGTCCAGATGGATCACTTATACACTCAGAGAATGAAATTTATCAGAAGAAGGCAGACTAAAGGAAAACGGGAAACAAAAAATACAAAGGAATTCGTATCCTCAGTATGTTCACCAAATTTGTTATGGGATTAATCGGTAAATGCGAACATAAATAGATCTCCCTAGATCCACCTAGATCTAGAACAAAACATAACAAAATATGATTCTTTCCCTAAGCTATAACTATTGAGTTTACAAGTTAACAAGAGATGGACAACATACCGTTTAAATGTCATTTCCTCTTTCCATTTCCATTCTAGCTCCACTCTGGTGCTACTGTGATATTGAATATACAAGGGAACACAAGCCAACCAAAGTGAAAGCAATACAATGAACTCAACAAAAACCTATGTATGTGATCAAGGAATCATATAAGAAAACAAGACAAGTTTTATGGGAAAGAAACATATCACTGTATCATATTAAAATTAAAGTGGATATTACAACCAAAGCCTTGATGTCATAAGGTCCCCTTTCGATGACCCTTTTCTCCAACACACCCACTTTCTCCAACCTTGAATGAAGAAGATCCACAATGACTTGATGACCTAAATTGAGGCTCTCAATAATGAACCAATGCAAAATTCTCCATACAATTCTCAGCCTATTCAACCTTAGCCTTTTCCATGAGAGATCCCTCTTTATATAATGTGAAAGAGAGATGGTTGAGGAGATTAGGATGATCCCATCAAATCAGAGAAGCGAGTAAGATCCAAACCATTCAGAGGCCACCTCATCTTCTAGATGATGCCCTTCTAGAACATTCGTGAAAATTGACCTTTTCTTAGTCTTTTGGCATTGTCGCACCCTAGGTATGATGAAGCCTACAGAGACATCACATCCTAGATTTAGAGCAGGGGGTGACGATCAGGCATCGTCGCACCCTATGTATAGTGCAACCTGCGACGACCTTCCTTAATAGGGTTTTTGAGAAGAGAAATCCAGTCACTTTCCTCATGGAGAAAGGATATTTTTGGGAACATGAACACATGTTGTCAATGGATCATTGGGGTGACCAAAATAATGTGTAACAAACATCCCCAGTTTTAATCCTCTCAAATTATGATTTAATTGTGTAACTATGATTTAGGCTGGTGAAATGATATTTTTGGGGCAGAGATCATGCATTGATTAATATGTCCATGGACCAAGCAATGTAATATGTAAGCATTGTATTTTTTTATTTAATAAATAAAATGTGATGCCAACAACTTGGGGACATGGACAGAGATGGGGGGAATGATTAATCCACAAGAGAGGAGGGGTCTAGAAAGGGGTTTTCAACCATGAGTTCATTCTCAAATCCTTTCCCTATTTTAAATGCTTTGAGTGAACCTTCTGCTTTCCCTTGAGTGTGGAAGAAACTAATCATTGAATAATTGTAAGAGGGTGGGTGTGAGAGGTCACCTCCTATAGTTATTGAGAGCTTAACATAAGTATAGTCATCTTAGGGAAAAGTGTTGGTCAAAAAAACAACAAAGGGAGGAAAAAATTTGGGTGGAGAGAGAGAAAGAGCAGTTTTCAGGGGAAATACATCTTTTTCTTTGGATGAACAAAAAAGAGAAGAGGAAAGATAACATTGGAGATGGAATAGAAAGGAGGATGAATTCTAGAGAAATTCCTGGAGTCGACGACCCCTAAGGGTAACCAATAACTCGAAGGGAATAAGAATAATAAAGATAAGAAGGGAGGTGGAAACAACAAAAAGAATGTTAAATATAATGCAAATGTTGGGGGGGATAAGAAGGAGAAGAAAAAGGTGAAGTTTCCTTGCAAAATTTGTAGTGAAAATCACCTTACTCATCAGTGTTCAAAGATGGAAGAGCCTCAATTCTTGTTGGTGCAGTAGCAACCTGTTGTGTTAAAGAACCCATTCCTACAAGGATATAATATGTAGGCGATCTCTTCCGATGGAAATTCTCACGGGGGCACCAAAAATGCACCCTAGTTGGATGGAACCATGTCATTCATCAATGTGGTGAACATGATGGAGTTTGATCTATCGATCAGGGCCCACGATTATAGTTATCTTGAGTCATCATATAAGGGGAAAGAAACTTATGATCCCCATAATTCTTTGCATATAGAGAAGCCTAGGGGGGAAACAATGCCACACATACTGAAAGGTGTGTATAAGCATGCATCACACAACCCAAATGCTCGAGCTATGCCCAAATATTTTATCATTGAGGACTTACGTCAGACAACATGTGCGATGTTGGCCTTAGAGGTGCTTCAAAGTTTCCCTCACAACGATCTTCATTGTTATTCGCTATAGGAGCTACTGACTCCTCGAGTCAACTTGCGATCAAGTTCGACGTCACATATGCAAAGCCTCATTTTCCTTATCATGTAGCCTTCCAAATCAATATCGTGTATGCAAGGCACATTATTGGTAGGACTGTCGTTGATGAAGGCGCTTCGACATGTGTAATGTCATCATCTTGCTGGAAAGCCATTATATCTCCTAACCTCGCACTGTCTCCTATGATATTAAATAAATTTGATGGAAATTGTTTAGGTCATGCAGTGTTATTTCCTCCTTCCCTATCCAGTTAGGGGGGAAGACCATTTTAGTGGAGGTGGAAGTTGTCAACGCTCCACTCGATTACAACCATTTTTTAGGAAGGAGTTGGATTTATGCGATGATGATTATTGTCTCCTCGGTTTTTCGAGTCTTGTGCTTCCCTCATGAAAATAATATCGTAACTATAGACCAAATGTTGTCTAACCACTTTGGCTCCGTGGAAAATCTAGGATCTACGATCCCATTGATAGAAAACTCTTTTACAACAACTTAGAGCATTGGTGTTGGGATGTGCCCTCCTCTCATGGGAACTTTTAATTTCCCAATGCTAGTTTTGTATATTCGTACTACCCTGGTCAGATACCAAAAATCAATCCCCTCGATCCCCGTTACGCGGGTAGGTTCATTCAGAACTACGCATTTTGAAGATCCGTGGGTGTTACTTTCATCGCGTGAATTGGTTGAAGGTATTTTGCATGTCGGAATGGCCATGTCATTGTCTACAACTAAGATAACTTACCGAGCAATCCAACAAGATGTTGCAGATTTTGATTTGGATCCTTCATGGAAAGAATAAGAGGATCAATTTCCAGAGCTCGTTTGGGCCCAAAATTATTCAACTTCACTTGATTTCTTTAGCACTATCTTTCCTTCTGACGAAGCTATTATACAGACACTAACAGGGCTAGAATGACCATGGAATGATCTGCATCATCGATCCTACTTCCTCCTGGAACTCAATCGAGTCAAAATAGGAGAATTTCGATAAACTTTGAGCGAAGATGTTGATCGCCCCATGAACCCATTGGAAAAGTATGGTGTCTATGCTGGGGGGAACATATCTAATATATCAAAAACTATTCTGATCAACATCTCCAAGACCTCTGGCATCATATAAAATGTTTTAATTGGTGAAGACTACTCTTTGGAAGAGATCCACACATATACTTATTTGTTCAAAGAGTCTTGTGATGTTTTTTTCTGGTCCTTCGAAGAAATTCCAGGCATTGACCCCCGTATTCTAGAGCATGAAATTCAAACTTATGAAAATTCTAAGCCTTTTCGACAAAAGTTATGACCTGTAAATCCTAGGAAGGCAATGACTATAAAGGCCGAGGTAGAGAAGTTGCTTAAGGTTGGTTTCATTTACCTGGTTCCTCTTACTAAATGGGTGTCAAATATCATTCCCATGGATAAGAAACAAGGAACCATACACGTTTGTATGGATTTTCATGATCTGAACAAAGCTTGTCCAAAGGACAACTTCCCCACACCTTTCATTTACCATATTATTGGCGAGTGTGCGGGAAGCGAAATCATTTGCTTTATGGATGGATTTTCTGGTTATAATTAGATTCAGATCCGGCTCGAGGATCAACATAATACTGCGTTCATATGTTCTTGGGGGAATTTTGTGTATAAGAAAATGCCTTTAAGCCTAAAAATTGTTGGAGCTACGTTCCAACGAGCCATGCCATTCACTTTTCATCATTTAAATCATATTGTTGAGGCATACCTGGATTATCTCACTACTCGCTCTCACAAGAGGGCAGATCATATAGCGCATCTTAGGATTATCTTTGAAATATGTCGATACTACTGCATTCAATTAAACCTGAGCAAATGCATATTTTGCGTCGTTTTTGGGCATATCTTGGGATTCATTATTTCCAACAAGGGGATCATGGTTGATCCTTTAAAGTTTGAGGCAATAATTTAGTTTCCTCCACCGTGTAACATTTGATAGTTGTAGAGTCTTCAAGGAAAGACTAATTTCCTTTGACGTTTTATAGAAAAATATGTCGATATCACCAAGGGATTTATGTGCTTGTTGAAAAAAGGGATCCCCTTCATTTGGGATGAGTTTATGCAACAATCCTTCGATACAGTTAATAGCATGCTTGTTTTATCCCTTTTGCTAAGTCCTCTCGACTATAACAGTGATTTCTTATTGTACATCATGACAAAAAAATCCATAGTTTTCATGATGTTAGTCCAGGAAGATGGAAACCTCCAAGAGTATGTCATCTATTATTTTAGTCGTGGTCTGATTAGGCCTAAGCTAAATTATTCGCACACTGAAAAATTGTCTTTGGAAACTGTTCACGCTATCCAGAGACTGCAACATTACATTTTTCTACAGAAAACCACTGTAGTAGTCAATGTAAATCCATTTAAATACGTCCTTACATGATGTATAATTGGGGAAAAATATGATAAGTGGATTTTCATACTACATGAGTTTGACTTGGAATTTGTCTCTGCTAAGTCTAAGAAGTCATTGGTTTTCACTGAGTTGATGTCGGAGTTTCCTCGGGAGAAACCGTTATTACAGACTCATTTGTGGATGAGCATATTTTCCTTATCGCTTCAAGAAAATGGAGATATTTTGATTTATCTCCAGACTATAAAGGTTTAATCACATCATTCACGAGATGATTGATGTCAGATTCTCCATGAGACGAAGAACTACCTAATCATCGATGACACTTTGTATCATCATGGGGTTGATTCAATACATCTTTGTTGGTTGACTCATGAAGAAACAAAATCCATGCTTAATGATTGCCACAGTGGAGCATGTGGTGTTCATCTATCTGGGTTGGAAACAACCCAAAAAATATTGCGCGCCGGGTACTTTTGGCCAACGATCTTTAAAGATTGTGTTGAGGCGGTCAAGAGATGTCATCCTTATCATATCTTTTCTTGAAAGATGTGCGAGCATAATTCTCTATTATTTTTGGTCATCACCGTTGGTCCTTTCATGAAGTGGGGAATTTATTTCACCACATTCCACCCACCTTCGGCTAGGGGGAATCTCTATATCATTGTGGTCATCAACTACTTTACAAAGTTGGTGGAGGCCATGCTTACTTTCGCAAACGATGGTGAGACAACAACTTTGTTTGTTTTCAATCATATTATTTCTAGGTTCGGATTTATGAGAGATATTGTCACTAACCATGGAAGTCACTTTCATAACTGAATGGTGTCGGAGCTAGAATCTAAATTGGGTTTTAAGTAGGAGCATTTGCCTCTTTATTATTTGCAAGTAAATGGTCAAGTAGAGGTTGTTAACAAGTCTCTCAAGACCATACTTCAACGAACTGTCAGTAAGATTAAATCAAATTGTCTTTTGATGATTTATTCGGTGTTATGGGCATACCAGTTCTTAGTTAATACTGTGATTGGCTTCTCTCCTTTCCAATTCATTCACGAGGTGGAAGTAGTCATGCCAATTGAATGTAAGATTCCTTCTTTGAATATTGAGATTAAGCTTCTTCCTGACACGACATAATTAGAAATGCATCTCTTTCATTTGGAATACCTCAATGAGTAGCATCGAGATGATGCTACTGCAAACGAGACACACAAAAAGTGTGTCAAGAGCTAGTACGACAAGTTTGTTTTCCCAAATATATTTTTTGAGGGTGACCTTGTTTTGGTTTATGATCAAGATAAGGATTCATTGGGAGCAGGAAAACTTAACTCGATGTGGCATGGTACTTACATCGTGAAGAGGGCCCTTCATAAGGGAGCTTATGAGTTTTCCGATTACGAAGGTAATGTGCCGTCAGAGCCCAAAAATGGGCTCTACCTCAAGAGGTACTACACTTGAGCATGAATTCTTAGGCATTTTCCCCTTTGAAATTATTGTACATTGATAATATTTGGGTTTGGTTTAGTTTTTTTTTTATTTTTGTTTTTGGTCGCTTATAGTGCTTCTTCTTGATTGGAAGATGTCACTAGAATCTTCGGTTTATGTTGGGTTTGCAGATGACACAAGCCTTCACACTCAGATCCTTGCTTCCACCACATTGGTGATTTATTCACCTTTGGGCCAAGTGATTGCATCTAGAGGCATTTGTTTGGGGCTAACAATGAATAATGTGGTCGAGTATAGCATCTTGATTGAAATCCTAAGGGATGTTATTTCACATGGTATCCTATATTTAGAGGTTCTCCTAGATTCCCAGTTGGTGGTGTTGCAACTAAACAGTGAATGTGCATGATCCTACACTGCTCCGACGATTTCTTCGAGTACGTCTTTTGGAACAACATTTTACTTACATTGCTTACATTCATGTTTCTAGGAGTGAAATTTTTTTATCGGATGCATATGCTAACTATGTACTAGATTGGAATTTGTCACACAATTAAAATCAGAAGCACAAACATAATTGTACATAACACATTTACACATAAGTACTGAGGAAAAAAGATCTATCTATCTATCTATATATATATATATATATTATTTTAATTTCCATTAAGTACAAAAAATATGGATCATAAGTTACAAAATTGGGCCTCTAGCCCTAAATGCTTATCTATATGCTGATACAAAATACATAAAGTAAAATCTATGTCGAGGATTCCATCCTTGCATTTGTGTCTCTATAACACACTACGATGTTAACTAGATGCCGGAAGAGACACACCCAGGCTCATGGTATACCTACTATTTGCGGTTGCATTTGCGTAGAAAATTCCTCAATCTAGATCATAGGGATCTGGTGAGTGAGACGATACAAATTTCTATGGATGTTCTGTAATTTGTGCTCCATCTGTGCGACATCCCCACCTTCTTGCTCTACACCACTCCCTTTGCATCGGTGGTGTGGGTATCCCTCTCGCTTCCTCGGTCCAATGTATGCACATTCATCACATTTTGTTATCTTTTGTTATCCATCACAAAAATATTTTGGTTTACCTCTTGAAATAAATAAGAAAAATAAAAATTAAATAATTTTAAAAATTTTAAATTTTTTACCTCTCTCCCAGAGATGAGCCAGGAGGAACAAGCATGTCTGGATCCTAGTTGAAATTGATTCCCTCATAGAGGTAATCATTGATGACAATGACTTGCCTCTCCCACCATTGGAAGAAGTCCTCATCGTATGGGTAACAAATCCATCCACCACCTAGTCCTAACATCAACCCGCTCCACCTAGCCATGCATGGTGTCCTCCACACATGGGGATACACTCATACTTTCAAATTGATTGCGGATACCCTCTCAAAAAATAAGGTGCATAGTACAATGCCATGCCCACAAATTTTCATGTTTCCTTGCTTACAATCGGTAAACTATGTCTTCGTGCACAACAACAATGCCAAGCTCCAATCATGTATTATACCTTGTAGACATTTGATTGCATATAAAAATTTTGGTATTGAGGCCTCATGAACTGTCGCAGATCTGACAATCGTTGTGATGGTCAAGATGATAATTTGGAGACTCAAGATTTGCGTGTTATAGATTGGGACTTGGCTCCCAACCCATTGTGTCCTGGGGGTGCAGTATATGGCAATGTACTCTTCGATATCCATGCCTCTTCTGCCTCAAGTACATTAGTTTGCAACATCTCCTTTTCGCAAGAGTCTAGTAATGAAGTAAATTTCCTCAACCTCTATATTTAGAGATTGGCCATCTATCATAAAATAATCGACGTCCATTAGTTGCAAAAGTTTATTTTGGGCTTGCATGTTTCTCATTTCAAAGAATTTTTTTTAGTACACATTGGCGAAGGGATTCTAAGGCCTCGCCATCTTCAAGTACATGGCTGTGAATTTCTTCGTGCTCTCTCTCTCTCTCTCTCTCCCCATTCAATCACCATCTTGAAGTTTGCAAGGAAAAAAGAGGGGTCATTCTTTTTGTTTTCAAGTTTGTGCACATGTATGTGCCTTTCTTTAGCGACAGACACGTACATACACGTATGTAATTAAATGTAGGCATGTATAGGGCTAGGTGTTTCAGGATAAATCCGTGAGTGCGGACACAAACCGATCTCCCTAGATCCACCTGGATCTAGAACAAAACATGACAGAATAATACACTTTCCCTAGATCTAGCCTATTGAACGAACTAAGAGGTAAGGATTATGGACATACC